>JAUYWI010118927.1:0-10433 GCA_034780595.1 Parotoplana pacifica
TATTTTGTTTTCTTACGGACGGGCGTATATAAATTTCTTACAAAAGGGACATTTTTTTCGGTATGGACTATACATAAGTATACATCTATTTGTTTCTTTTTAGATCACACAGGAACCGGTTTTCTGCTAATTCGAATAGCACAGTTATCCAGAAAACTACACAAATACATGAGGCTGATCAACATTTTAACGACAAAACTTTTGATGAAGATCAAAATAAACACAGTTCCTCACATGGTTTAAATCAAAAAGATTGTCTTAAACTTCCGTCTTCAGAGAATGGCAATCTAACTATGTCGTCGACTACTTCACCTTGTATATCTATCGACAGTGATCAATCAAACAATTCACCCATAAGTGAAATCGATTTACCTCAACAGCCCTCCTCAACATTTCTTTTTCCCCCCTCACCTCCACGCTTTGTTTTACAGTCCTTTTCAATACGTCGAATTAAAGGATTTCGACATACCTTCAAAGATAAAACCTCTAATGTCAATGTTAAAAGATTTCAAAGATTTCGAACAACTTATAGAAAACGTAAACCATCTCTTTGTAGTATAAATGACATAGAGTCCACGACATCACATTCTAATTTTAACACCAATCGTGATTTGTCAAATCAAGAGGTTCAGTTGCTTATTCTTCCACATAATTTCAATACATCTACTCGCCAAGACTCCCCAATTACGAAGGCAGAGTTAAGCAGCTGTTGCAAGTCACCATTTTCATGTGAAGCAAAGTCTATGTAACGGACATACTGTACACTCACTAGCTTTTATTTTGTTTTCCAACTATATTGTATGTCAGTCAGTCGGTGCAGGTTTCCGTCTGGAACGGTTCTTTGTTTAGCTGGTAGTTGTGGATTGAGTTTATTAAGCGCATAGCCTGATTTCAATACTGAATGTAATATGATGTTTTGTTCTTATATTCGATATAGTTTATATTATTGGTCATTTATCTGAGTGCAGTTTTAGTAAATAGAAAATAGAACTGGACTTAGGCACTCTACTTGTAAGAACCCCTATGTTGTAAATATCAAATATAACTGATAAATGACACCCGTCCTTAATTCTTTTTATTCACATTGAGTTGTTCATACTTTTAGTGTTAATTTTTTTAACTATATTATTTAATGCAGTTAGGATCATATTGTACTGTTAAAAGTATGTTAACTTACAATTTTTGTTTTGTGTGCGGTTTTGATCGTAAGGTTCGTAAAAGATACCTACATGTTAGGAATTTTTGTTCGGATGGACAGAAATTTTCAGCAGCAAGATCCGATTCCAAAGAAAAAACTATTTAGAAGTAATTCTTATAAAATGAAAGAGTATTTTTTAGAGAAAGCATCATACTTTTGGAGATTTATTAGAATAATATCTAAACAGAATATGCATTGGGAATAATGTAAATCAAAGATTGAAATCATCAAACCATTTGCCTAATTTTTAATGGCATAATAGTTCATTTTTACCAATCCTATATGAATTTACAACTATTCGCCATTTATGAACCTATTATTGGTTTTGAATTGGTTTTAGCTATTGAGTAGGTATATTTCGAATGAATCGTACGGTATCAACAAACCACTCTCTGATATAAAATTTGCATCACCTATATCCGTATGATTCATTCAACAGGTACTCAATATCCAAAATCAACTCAAGCTGTGCCTAATGGCTTTGTAGGATCGTTTGATAGAAAGTTCACAATAGCCAGGGGAAAACAAACTTTTAATATACCTAAATTACATTTTTATCATATTTACCTATAAAATTCCAGTTTAATATTCTACATACTATTTTTTAATAAAACTTAAACTGGCGCTAACTTTCGAACATTTAATTTAGATATTTAAAAATTATATTACATGTTTATAGTTGTATTATTCATATTATTCATATTATTCATATATTAACTCACATTAACCTAAGTGATTTGTCATCAATTGACAAAAAAGCAATCGCCACATTAAAATGTTGAAAGCAGCCTGTATTACAGTGTTTTTAATCTGATAACTCTAAAACAGGAAATGTTATTATGTAAGTATGTAACCGTGAAAGTCCAACGACTTGTTTCAAATAACTTTAAAAAATATATTTATGCACTTTAAAAATTTGTCCTGAAGTTGCTTAATATCATTCCGAAGGTTTGATGATTTTATTACTGTGAATACAAGCTCAAGAAGGTAAATATTAACTTCTACGGTTTCAAATCAACGTGGTAACTCAATATATTTTTTCTGTGCTGAAAAATGTACCGTATAGATGTCAAAAGTATCATAAACATTTTCTGAAAATTTCACAAATACATACTGGAAACAAGTTTTCCTAATTTTGAGTTTAACGTTGCCCATAGTTACTATATAAAACTAAGTATAAATAAAATCAAAATTGTAACTATTAAAAATGATTGTTTCAATATCCAAACAATTTAAAACTTTTAGAAATTAATTTTATATTTGACATCAACAGTGTAAATTTAAAGCAAATCAAAACAACCTTTATTCACCTATATTTGTCAGCATCATTAAAAAATACATTGAGAATTTCAACTTAAGATTGTATTCACATTTGCATGCATGTAATAACACCATCAAACCTCTGAGACACGACAATATTGTACTACTATATATCATTTATGAAACACTTTCTTTGAATAATTAATTTGATCAAATAAGTAAAGTTTTAAATGCAATATTAGTATTTGTCTATACTTTCTAATAACTTTCTAATAATTTTGTAACCCTTCATAGTACCAAAATGCAGCCCAATTGGTACAGGGATATTGCTTTACCCTAAGATGTTATACTTCCTGCTATTGATTGAGCAGTAATTTGGCATACACAGTTTTCTTAGAAAAATTAATCGACAGAATACTTTTGAAAAAATCGATAGTGGAACTGAGCTAGAGGCCGATGTCGTAATCAGGTCCAAAAATTAAAGTTTTAATATTTTCTATACAAAATAACATTTTAATTTTTTGCTCCCATTTTTGGTTTATTGGAACATAATACAACCATGTTTGAAAGCAAAACAATATATTGTTGTTATTTCTAGTAGAAGTATAATATTGGTTAAAGACCTCTGGGCTCTCAGACCACAACAAATTTCAAGTGATGGACTTTGGTATAAAGCTCAGTTCCGGAGATATATTTTTATGTACAATGACTTCTCAGAAACCTATCTGCTAATGCATAAAGAAGTAATTTAGGTACAAGTCGACTAAACTTGTATATCAATTATTTGTTCTAACCATAAAAATGTAAATTTATATCTCTATATTTTTAACATTTTTGAGTCAGAAGTCTGGATAACAACAATATTATAAATACAATATATATTACCATATTAATTAAACAAAAATACCTTACATAGTAAATGATCATCAAGATAATACTTCAGTTTCTGTATACATGACAATTAGCATTTCAAAATCTTTCCCCATCAACTTCGATGACCTTTTGGATGCGGTCAAAGAAATTCCACATGCGTTTCTGAACCATGTTTTATGGAATTTGTTGCAACTTTTCATCGATTCGGCGGCCCAAAGCATTGTTGATGTTGGAGTGCAAAACATGAGGAGTGGGATAGATCTTGTCCCGCAAGTAGGCACACAACCAATAATCTCAAGGAGTCAGGTCAGGAGACTGTGCGAGCCATTCAATAGGGTCTCTACGACCTATCCACTTGCCATCCAACCCATCCAAGTGATTGTTCAGGAACTCACGCACAGGAATGGTATAGTGTTGTGAGGCGCTCTCCATCTTGTTGGAATAATAGTAATTTCCCAGTTCCCTGCAAAACCTTAAAATGCTTCTCATCAGTCATTGTTTGTCGAGAAATGTCAAACTAACTAATACCGTAGTATTCGATGCAGACCCATACGGTAAGTGACAGCGAGTGAACTGGAGTTTGAACTCCGACTTTGGGGTTTTCAGTTCCCCAGTAGTGGAAGATGTGCTTGTTGATCATGCTGTTTAGTGCAAAACGCACTCATCTGAAAAACACAACGCGCAAAAATCTGGATCACTGCTATAAATACATGTATTGTTGGTGTCTAGACTTTTGACTCACCCTGTATATTTTGTATTTTAATATGTACTTGTATTCAATTTTGTAACACATTTTTACATTTATTATCTAGGAGCTATTTGCCATTTGTGATTGAAAATATGTAGTATAGCACTTGTGTATAACTAATATATATTAAAAATTTCATTTAGTAATATTTTGTGTTTTTTATTCAAAGTTTCGGATAAAAGACTGTTTGGAAACTTGCATTCTACTTTCGAAAAATGTAGTTAAATTTACATATTTCTTTAGGTTTATCAATTCGAACTAGTAAGGTTAACCATTGGTTGATAATACAGTACCCCTCTAGCACAAATTATTTTCTACATATAGTAATTGTCACAAATGAAACCCCGCAATTTTTCAAATACCTAATGTTTTTCATATCCCATTCAAAGTAGGTCACTGTAGTTCAAAATTTTCAAATTTTTTAAAAGTCAACTTTAAAAATTCAATTATGAGCACATATTTGGTTTATATTTAAAAAATTCAATAGTAAGTGCTCGGTTTGATTTAAATAGCTTAATATTAGTTTCTAGATCATTGGTGACCTTGGAATGATTTTCTAGTAAATATTTAGTAAATTTAGAGGGATTTGTCTAAGTACATTTCCTAAATTCAATGAAGATTTACATAGTTTTACAAAATTAACTAAATTTAAAATTTAGTAAACTTATATTTGGTAAATTTGTTTATTTTGGACATATGTTTTAAAGTTTACATAATTAATTTAGTAAAGTCCAGAGAGAAGCACCATGGGATATGCTGTTGGCAGATGATGTGGCTATGGGATTAGAGTCAGGGACAGAGGTAGAACATAGACTAGAAATGTGGAGATCAGCAATGAAGTACGGCAGAAAAGGGAGTAATATAGATTGGGAGCAGGCCCTAAGTCGATAAAGGATGAAGAGGTGAAAATGCAGGCAGAAAAGCTCAATCAATTAGAAAAATTCAAATACCTTGGTTCAACAGTTCAGGCAGATGGTGGATCTGAGAAAGAGGTGAAGAAACGGGTATAGGTTGAATGGGGTGCATGGAAAAATATAACTGGTGTTATATGTAACAGACAAGTACCAGACATGGTAAACTGTATAACACAATGGTGAGACCAGCAATGCTGTATGGGATGGTGACTGTGACAACTACTGACCTGTCCTTGTATGGTGGCCTCATAGACCTGCAGCCATAAATGTGAAGCCTCTATTTTTCTAATAGAATTAGAAGGCATTAGAAATAATTATTTGTAATGCCTTTTAATTCTAAAGTCCAAATTAGAGCATAACGAGATCTTTAGTTTAGATTTTATAGCCATTTAAGAGATTCTGACCAAAAAATATCGGGGTTTGTTTTGCGGAAAAAAATCAATAATGTTTCAAAATATTTTTTATGAAATAGTATTTCTGAGTGGCCAGTGGGCCAACATATAAAATTTGAAGTGAATCGTACAGCTCGGCCCCCCATCGATTTTTTTCCAAAAATATCGTTAAACCATAAAACATTCCAAGATAGCTATGTAAGAAATTTCAGCTCAATCCATCCACTGGAAGTATGGTATTCTACACCCCCTCCCCATTAAGGCGCATATATTAATAGACATCGCAGAAAATGCACAAAATAAAGATTATATTCCCATTTTTAATTACGTTTATTTATTTTCTCATATCCATCAAAATTTTAATAATGATTAAATAAAAGTCCCTACTTAGCTTACTCCTACATAATAGGAAATACATACCATACACGTTGAATAATCATAAACATTTCCCAGTTGTTTTCAGTTTTATTCAGATTTTTTTATTTTTGATCGGGACCATATCTGCAGTAACTTCATTTTTTTAATCTTACAAACATCACTACATATATTTCTAAAAGTTTGTTTTTGTTTAGTTAGAATTTTAAGTTGCGTATACCTAATGGATACCATTTTGGTCGGTTTTCTTAACAATTGTTGCAATATAGAAAGGTATGACCAAATCAGTCAATGTAATTAAAAATCATTACCAAAATGAGCGATGATTTGATCAATAAATTATGTAATATTCTACGGTGAACAACAGCACTTGCCTCTTTTTGTAGACTTTTACAGTGATACAAGGTTGGACATTGGCAATTGACTAAATTCCGAAAGGCAACATTTGATTTCTAATGTCATGCTAACACAAACTACCATCAGATCAGCAATCAATGTTTAACAATGCAGCATTCATGAGCATTATGGAAAGTAACGATAAGTACAATGTTCTTTAGCAGATTAACACAAGTATCCAGGCCATAATACAAACGAATCGAGCAAATTTCGGTCAGTTGTAGAAACCATAATTCTCTCTAGCCGACAGAACATCGCTCTCAAGGAACACAATAAAAATAACATCTGCAAAAGTAAAACTCAAAGCAATTTCTATGCTCTCCTTGATTTTGAATTGTGGCAGATGATGCTGTACTTCCTGAATATACCTATAAAATTTTTCGCTTCAAACGCAACATATCAGTGAAAGCAGATTCAGAACGACATAATTAAAGAATGTGGAGACTATGTAATATACATTCATATATCATTTCTGATGACAAGAAAGCAGAATATTTCAGCATTATAGCGGACGAGTTTACTGACGTATCTAATAAGGAGCAATTGTGTATGGTAATTCGATTCTGTGATGGTACCAAAATTCACGAGAGATTTCTAGACTTCTTGGAGTATGATGCAGTTGATGGAGCTACAATAGTTGATGTGATTATGACGAAACTTCGTGCATATGGGCCAGATTTAACAAAACTGGGAGGACATGGGTATGTTGGAGTTAGCAATGGCGTGGAAGAACAAATGAGTTGCTGCACGTATAGCAGAACAGTATTCCAATGCGGTATAGAATATTTACCCACTGTAATTTTCATGTTTTAAACTTGGCTTTTGTTCAAGCTTGTCAGTTCAGTTGCAGACAATAAAAAAACATGGTGGGGACTATGGTGGAGGTTTGTATATTTTTCATGCACTCTCCAAAGTAGCAATTGAAACTCGACCTATCAATCCAGAGATGTATGGTTCTAACCGGACTATGTATTCTGTTAGTAACGCCTATGTTTGATTTGGTATTTATCCTTTGATTTTTACATACACTATTTGCAGTGCATATATTTGGTTTATTACCTATTTATTATTTAATCACAAATCTATATAAAATATAATCTAAGTGGAAAACAAACAATAAATAAAAGAAAAATTAAACATTATGTGCGTTGTTGTTGTGTCAAACAAATAATTCCTAAATTTTATGTATATAAGTACATAAAACCCTTAGCTGCCAATATATGAAATTTTATAATTTCTATCCTACTTTTCTTTAAATATTTCTATTTGAGAAATTCTAATAGAGATTTTGTGGTTAAAGAAAATAGAACCCCTCTTTCAGAAAGACAGATGTAGATTAGAGGGCTTAAGGAAAAACCAAAGTACAGAATTTTTGAAAAATAACCAAGATTCTATTAAATTTTAGCAAAAAACATTAATTTGCTTGAATTTATGTAAATAACTTTTTATATGTATATTATTTGTATTATAGCTTTAAAGACCTTTACATAAACATTAATAAAAAATGAACCAGGGAAGAGTTCCGGAACGCAAGGAACCGCACCTGGAACATGCAGATCAGATGGTGCAATTTTCATGCTATAAAATAAATACCCTCAGATTATTGTTAAAATTTTTATATAATTTTGTTAAAATTATCAAACATTCCAGTTTTGGTTTTGTAAAAATTATAATGTCTTTGATTTTAAGGTAAAGTTTTTGAAATAAATGTAATCTTTAATATTGGCAGAATAATTGTTATAAAATACCACCTGAAATCATCTTGTTTTGTTTTGTTAAGGACAACCCAGGAAAAATCTCAACCTTTCTCTACGACGTTAGGCCTTTGCTATTAGGTCGTACATGCATCTGAAAAAGTCAGTACTACCCAGGTAGTACATGAGACTACCCAAGTCCAGGGTACCGCTACCAGTTGACCTTTGAAGCATCTGCTTATCACGTGGTTGTAGGCATTGTACTATTGTACAATGTAGAAAAGATTTTAGGTGGCACCTTGGAATTGGAATTGGTCACAATTGTGGGACAAATATGGAATTTGAATTCACCAAAAGAAGGGCAGTGTCTGCTCTTCAGTTGATTCCACATAACTTCTTTGTTGCTCTTGGTAATCACTGGTGTGAAAATATCTTAGGGATGGCAAATTCATAATTAATATTACTAATATTAATAAAATAAAAGAATTTGCCATCCCTAATATTATTAGCCAGGAAAAAAATTACACTACAATACAAACAAAATGAATTTAATGCTAGTTCAGTATATTATTTTATAAATTTATAAAACATCTAAAAATAGATGAATCCACATGTCTAAACAATAACATGTCAACTTCTGTGGTACATAATTTAATCAAAATCTGTGCCTAGTGAATCAGTAGTTAGTGGAGGCTTCCATATATAGCTACTTAGATAACTATAATTAGATATATCTTATTTTACATAAACACCAGAAGTTGTCTTTATTAATATTATTATTATGATATGTGTTCCAACATATTCATTCATCAGCATCTATTTTCATAATTTTTACTTTTATGCTATATTATATACTTATAAATAATTTTTGAAATAATATGACTTTCTTGGAAATAACAATAAATTTATTTTATAGTACTATTTTTTCCCTAATGCTTTAGCAATTTGCCCTTGGAAAATATTATAGACTTATAGTTTTTTTTCTGGTAGCTTCCAAACAGAGTAGTAAGGCTAGCTTTAATTGATATTTATTAGTTTGTTTACTTTGGTTAGTGGCTTTGGGTGCAGTCAGTATTTTCCTGTAACTGATACCACAATGGACCAGGATCCATTGAAAGCAAAGGCCATTATTTATGGATTATATTTTTTTTGTCATAGGAACTACATTCAGAAAAATGTGTTTAACTTTAGGTCAAATTATTTAGCTATAAAAAATCATTATCCTTTTTGGATGAATATTTTGTCTGAAATATTTTACAGTTGTTTAGCATGTAGTATAGCACTTTGCTCCAGTATTTAAAAAAACAATTCATATGGTTTTATATCAAAAATATGAAGAAAAAAAAGAAAACTGTTTTGCTCTCAGGTACAAAAATCAATATTTTCAAAAACCTATAATATATTTGGTAGGTACAGTAAAGTGTTTGTAATATATCTATTATTTTTAATCAATTTCATCTCTTTTTGTAAAAGTACATTTTGGCCTAATTTTGATTTTTTAGATGGCATCAGGTGATTTGGGGTGGGGGGTCAGGGTTTAAAAAATTATACAGAAATAATTAAGCTATATTTATTGAATATAGAACAGACTAATTAATATTTTTTCAGAGAATTTTATTATCAAAAATTATTTATGTGTATGTAAATTATTAAGTTTAATTTGTTGATATAGACTATTTTATTAATTATTATTTTTGTAGAAAATTTTATTAACTAAAGTTAAATATTTAAAGTTTTGCTGCAATGAATTCATCAAATATTCAACATTTCTAGAAATTTTGGATAATTCTCATTATTTAATTACCTGTTTTCATATTTATAATATCTAAGGAATCAATTTGTGTTTTTAGATTTAAATTGTTTAATTTTTTATCTACCTATGACTACAGAGACTGTATGGATGCACTGTATATAATGAACAAATTTTGTTATAGATTTTACACATTGCTTGTACTCAATTACTTTTGAAAATGTGATGGTATTGAGACTATTGTGATATCACCTTAAATGTATGTAACTGTCTCCTATTCCCATGTAAAGTATTATTTATTTTGGTCAAATCCATCAGATGTAATTAAATTCATAACCCACACTGGAAGAACTACCCTATTTTTACAAAGGGTAGGGGCTATAACAACAACAACAAACTGGCACTTAAGGCAGAAAATACCATGATTCTAAAGTTTATGATTGAAGCAAATGCCCTTTAACTGTTTACCCACCGCTAGTTATTGCAGTTATTTTTTTTGAAATATTTGGATTTATTATGATTAACTAGACATTCTAAGACTATTGTAAACTTTTTCGTTTTTGATGACATTGTTTTCTGTAATTTCTGACATGTTCCAATATTGGAACATTGGCAACTATGACGTACAAAACATACATATATTTATGGCTGTTTTAGTAGTTATATTTTTCTAACAAGCTGGTTTCCACAAGGGGAGAGGCACCAGAGACCAGATCGCCAATCTGAGATAGTTAATGGAGAAAGCCAGAGAAGTCAGAAGAGAATTAGAAATGTGCTTTATTGACTATAGTAAGGCCTTTGATTGCGTGGACCACAATCACTTGTGGAACATA
>JAUYWI010118938.1:0-10432 GCA_034780595.1 Parotoplana pacifica
TTGAAAATCTTGGTCAGCCATTTGATACCATCCTCCCCTAGAGCTTTGAAGGCCTCAATAGAGACATAGTCTGGCCCATAGCTTTTCCCAGGCCATGAGTAGATAGATGCATTGTTAATACCTAGCCACCAGCATTTACATGACATTTCGTAGACATTTTAAGTGCTGGTGTGCTTGAAGATTAAGCAACTGTATTCATGAATAGGTAGTTAGTATCATTCAGTAGGATACATCAATTGTGTACAGAGAATTCCACAGACACTAACAGCAGTTAACAACAGTTAAAATCATACAACAGGAAATATTGATCAGGCAGAACACACAGAATGGGAGGTATTTAAAAGCAGATAAAATCCAGATCACAGAGACTGCAACAATGAGGTTAGGTTCAAAAGAAAGGTGGTGAAAAGATGAACAAATAGATATAAAATGATCAACAAGGTGTTTGAAAGTACTGATTGGTGATGGAAACACCAAAAGTGAATGAGTGATGAGATTATACAACCTCTTGCTAGACAGCTAGACAACTGATTGGAATCAATGTCAGTGTTATATTTTACCTACATTTGTTTTGACTGACAATTTGAAGTTTGTCACTCTCACCACAGACAGATAATTTTATTGTGTTGATACTCTCACCACATAAGGATTTACACTATGTGTAGAGAGTCTTACCATTTAAGGATTTTCACTATGTGACAAGAGTAACTTTTGCTTTTATGATATGTGAAAATAACTCTGTAGATAAGTCAAAAATTGGTGCTATTTGTGAAAATGATTTCACTTGAAAGAAATATAGCCCAAGTTTTAAACCAAAATATTTGTTTCAGAATTAATTAAACCATAACATATTTTTTTCAGTGAAATCTTTTTAAATTTTCATACAAGCAAAAGTGACTCTCACCACATAATGAAAATCCTTATATGTCTAGAGTGACTACAACTCATGTTGATGTTATCACCAGTACAAAACTGTGATGCATTAAACAACTAGCACATGAAAACAATGCCATAGTTTTGCTACTTGAAACACAGTAAAAAAAAATTTTGTGGTGAGACTCTCAATACATAGTGAAAATCCTTATCTGGTGAGAGTCTTGACAAATTGTGGCAATAGTCTCATCACATAGTGAAAATCTTTATGTAGTGAGAGGCTCAACATAATAGAATTATCTATGTAGCAAGACTGACAAAATTCTAATTAAATAAAACCACAAAACTGTTTTATATTCATAGAGGCAGTATATTTTATCAATTCTTTTCATAGCTGGTACAATTGACACAAACAAGGAATGATAAAAAATGTTGAATAATTCAGAGAATAAATAAAGTTGGAACAGTTAACTGATTAAGGTTACAAAAGCAGAGAGGATCGATATGACAAGATAAAATTAATGCATAGAGAACAAACAGGATTGGATACAAATAAAGCTGAAAGTGAATAAATTAAATAGACTAATTAAATGAATTTGATTAAAAAACTAAGTTTAAGAAGTACCTACATAAGTAATGGAAAGGCCTGTCTCTAAATAGGTAGTGGCAATATGTAATCAAAGTCTTCTGAATGCACAGGTTATGATTGTTGTATTGAATAAAAATAGCCTCACCCACTGAAAGTTTAAGCACATTGGGGAATTGTGCAATAACTTTGATTATTTGTGGCTGAAGATGCACATGAGATGATGGAATTTGATATGGTTTGTCTTCTGGATCTGGTTGTATTGCCCTTGGTAGGCCATTGAGTGATATGCTCTTTGATTTTGGTAAGTCACCTATCTGTTTTATTTATATAACTAGCTCCCTGAGTTATTACATTAATATCTATATAATGTTCTCAAATAATAAAACAAATATAGCACTCACAGGGTTTTGTATCAAAGCATTGTTCCCAAGGTATAATCCCAACTATTATATATATATATATATATATGTGTGTGTGTAATTAAGAAATGATATAATTTGAAAGAAACTTATATATTTGCTTAATACAGAGAGAATTAAGAACAAATAAGATTGAGAATTGGAATTACTTTCAACAATATAATAAATATTTCTAAAATAACAGTTATGAGAATACAATCTTTGGAACAAATATTTAATCAAGTTACTTTATAATATCATTATCACTTAAAGTAATTCAGTTAAAAAAGTACAATTACATTGAGATTTATTGGGGAAATAATTACAAACTACAAATATAAGAAAATGATTATTTAAATAAGTATAGTAGAATTCACATATATTGACACTTCAAGTAAATAAGCAAAGTATCAATATATGTGAATTCAACTGAACTTTCCATGTTCCTCTTATAAGAAATTGACTAAAAAAATTAAATCTTTTAATCTCATGGAATTTGGGTCTGCTGCCTTCAAATTCGATGTCTTTTAGAGAAATTAACTTGCCCATAGCAGAAATTTTGTTTGCATTTCTTTTTTTATTGATCCTTACTCTTAGGAAATCTGTGGCCACTGCCTTCTGCCCTCCATCTATAGACCATATTCTGTGATTGTATTCATAAGTCTCCTACAGAGAGCAAAAATTGGTGGCACAGATAATGTTTAATATGATATTTGACACATATCACACAACATTCTCACTTTTAAGCTACAATACATGAACGACAGTGTGATGTCAGAGATAATCACCAATAATAAAGTAGTAAACTTCACTTATCAGGGACCAGGAAATTCCAACCAAGATAAAAATTTAAATACCATACATATTTTAACATAATAAATTTCCATAAATTTACCAGTCTTTAAAGAAGTTTCATTCAAACAATTTTACATGTGTATACAAAACCAAATGAACAAACAACATTTAAAAAAAAAATAATGAGTAATTCAGTAATAACAGAAACCTACACTGAAGCTTTTAAAATGATAAGCAATATTCATACTTCTAACCCTAATCTAAACCAATGACTTTATGATCTCAAAATGGTCTAATCCATTTTAAACTAAGACCAAAGGCTTTTACCATGTTTAAACTTGTTCAAAGCTACTCAAACCTATATCCATTTGTCTAATCATTAATAGAGCTTCCATACCAAAACACAAATTAGCAAACTATTTCCAGTGAAATTTGTGACAAATTCTGTCTATTTTTTCATGTTTGATCATGTTGTAGCAAAATATCAATTTTACTTGTCCTTAAAAATCACTGAGCATCAAAAGTTGCTGTCAGTTGGAAATACTTATTAAATAGTATTTATAGTCCCCAAAGGGAAGGTAAAATTACTCTCCCTAAGGTATTTTGGAGTTTGCTTGAAACAACTCAACTGAAGTTTGGAATCCATATACTAATTTATTTATGGAATTTTTGGAATAAAAATGTTGAGGTCTGACCCCACTAAGGTAAATTATGGCCCTGTGAAAAATGAGGTTTTGTCAAAATGTTAAAAAAAGGTGTTTTTTAATCAATCCTGAAGCCAAATATCAATAGAATTAGTTAATATTTAGTAGACATGTTTTTAAAAATATTGATTTTGTGAGCAGGGTGCAACTTGAGTGCAAAAAATCAATAAATAAAAAAATTCTTCCATATTTTTTTAAATTCCAGTATTTAGTATAGTTATTTCATAAAGAAATATTGATCCAAAAAAGTTATGAAAGTTTTGTGTCTAAAATAAACTGTACATAAAAGTCCTAATTTAGATAAGAAAAAGTTAAAAATTTAATTTTCTAATAAATATGAGAATGTTGTTTTGGGATTCTTTCATATTTAGCACATTTTTCTTTATCTTATATGTTATTAGTATGCCAAGTAATAAAGTCACCTTGACATCTCTTTTTTCTGAATGAATCCCTTGCTCCAGACTACTAATAAGGTTCTTGCAAGGTTGACCCTTATCCAAAAATCCTGCCAGTCACAGCCACCTTTTTCATGCATGACATGTCATAAAAAATCTGCTTGTCTAGTTCTTATAGTATGCATCAGTGATCTCTTTATTCTTGTCCTGGCAGTCAACATAAAAAAACAGTTTTTCTGAAATCTAATTTTAGTTAATAAATTCTTTTTAAAACTATCTGTTTTAAATCATTTTAAGTCATTTATTGTTTTATAAAAATATGGATCTGCCCCAGTATGGTGATCCACATAGACAGGCAACCAGAAAACTAAAACATCTGATTTTCTAATGCCTTCCCTAATTTTAAATATCAAAGTTGATGCTATTTTTAGATATTAGAGCCATTTTAGTGAATTTGGCCAAAAAATTATAATCAACTTTTTTTTTCAATTTTTTATGGATTTGTATTACTGATTACATACACACCAAATTTGAAGTAAATTACACAAACTTTATTTTTTGGACCTGATGATGTCATTCATCCCTAGTTTGGCCTCAAACTTTTTTTTATAAAATTTATTTCTTTAATTTTGTCTCAAAGTAATTTGTGTACCAAATTTCAGCCTAATCCATCCATGCAAAGTAGGACTTTTAGGGGGCTAGTTTTACCACTACTGTGTTATTTTTTAGCAAAGATGATGAGCCATTAATGTGGTGTTTCTATCATTTATTTAGCTCAATAGGCACAGTATTATTGATTAATTTATCACTGATTAATAGATTTTAACTAGACAATGAAATACCTAACTCTATGGAGAATAGATAGTTTACAACTTAGACAATATTTAGAGTGATAAGTTAGTTAATAGCTCCAAACCTATTTTAAGCTAAAAATTCAAATAAATTCCACCTGACTGATGGAAACTTTTGCCTTTTAGTGAATTCAATGTTGAGTTAGTTTGTAGCTTTGGTTTGGACAACTTTGCTTACACTACTAAAAAAATAATCTAAGAGTTAGACAAATTCATTGTGACATCTTGATGATATCATCTTGTTGTCTAATGATCTACAGTTATGTAGATACCTCAATATCTAAGCATCTAGATTAGCATTGTTAGCTTTACACTGCAATAGGTAAGGCAAGTTCACAATATTATCAATCTTTTTAAAGATTGACACCAGATCAACTGGATGATATATGGCCAACCCATATGGTCACCATGGCAAGTACCATTTGACTAATCACTGCCTGGTCAACATATTCCACTTTCTTGGTACCAATGTGTTATGCTAATAGTAACTACTTACCTTGTCAATATCATTCTCTCACCTAGCTGCTAAAAGTAACCATTTGTTATCATCAATTCACCTTGCTGCCAATGCAGTTGCCAAATAGAGAACACAATTCCTTTTAGTTAAAGTGAATTGACATTATTTTTTGTAGTCTATGCTTAAAATTTTAATTTTTAAAATTAAAACAATAGTCCACATTCCAGATGGATATTATTCCAGAAATTGCTTATTTTTTGGTAGAATGTAGCAGCTGTTTTTGCTTGTTAAAGATATGCTTTTACTGAATGTTCTTAAGATAGAAATGGCTTTTCAGTTTGTTTTGTACTATGGTCATATTAGTGAAAGAATTGACCACATCTATTACAAAAACAGACTAGGTACTATAAAGCTATTTCCATTGCAATAGCAGAAAATGAGTCAATGTCCATATCTATTGCAAAGTTGACTGTTATTATAAAATGGGTAGTAAATCTATATCTATGACTAATTAAAGAAGCTGCCACTTTCCAAAAAACACTTGTGGGTAACTGTCTGCTTTGTAGATTAATTGGTCTTGAAGTGTACCATATTTTTCTGGTGGGTGTTCCAATAGTAATGAGACAAATACTATACCTTTTTCCTTTCTAATACAGGTGGATCAAATTTGTAGATGATAAGTAATATGAATGTCATGAAAAAATATTTATTAATTGTTGTAACTCTAAATATAACGTTACGATATCATGAACGATTCCACTTTTATTCTTGTATTTCAATTATAACATTCAAACTTCAATCATAGATGTACATAGTATATGAAAACACAGAAATCTTGTTATCTTTTCCTTTTCCATTTCTTCCTCTTCTTCATATTCTCTAATTTGATCAATATGTGCTAGCCTGGCGGTACCATTACAATCAACGTAAATGGTTCTCGGTGAATTTTGCACAATTAATTTACAAGGCTCAGGTCGTTGACCTGGCTTAGGAGTGTACATGAGGTCAGAGGATTGGAAACTAATCAACGGATGTCGGATATTTCGTGAAAACATAAGTTCGGCTGGAGTTCCTTGTCTATTGGAACATAATCTTGATGATCGATAGGTCAAGAGGATTTTTTGTAGGTATGTGTGTACATCACCTTTTTCTCGAGACCACAGTTTCAAAGATCTTTTAATGGTTTGGACCATCCTTTCTACGAGTCCATTAAATTAAGTTCTGCAAGTCATGATGCCATGTTGTAACTCTAAATATAACGATATGATATCATGAATGATTCCACTTTTATTCTTGTATTTTAATTATAACATTCAAACTTTAAAAATTTAAATTGTTCAAACTTCAATCATAGATGTACATAGAATATGAAAACACAGATATACAACAATTGGTAGAGCCAAACAACAGAACTATAATAACTGCATATGATGTATAACTAACATATATCACAACTGAGGGTATAATGATGAAAAATGGAATTAGCTTTATTATTTGAATGTCTAATTTAATTTTGGATTGATCTGTTCAACTAATTGAGGATGCACTGTACCACTATAACAAATGTTAACTTTAGTGGGGATAGTCACCAAAACTATAATGATGGGATTTTCTATTTAAAAAAAATAACATTTTAAAATCTCAAAAATTAGTTTGTCACAATGTTACCATAGCTACCAACTAAAAAACAATGCTACCATCAAAGCCAGTGTGATTATTTCAGTAGATAGAGATATCAAATATAATATTGGATATTTAGCTTTGAGTATGTGATGCATTTTTGGCTATTGTCCATTGTGCTTTCTATATCTAGTGCTACTTTATGTCGATTAATTGAATGGATTTTATTTCATTCTTAAGACCACTTATTATATGAGTGATATTAAAATTAATTATGTTAACAGATTAATCATGCTGATTTGTTTATCTCTTTAAAGAAGTTTTGGAACAGTGGTTATTTTAGAGATTTCCATTTGTCTTATATAGATTTTCATAATGCACTTTGCATGAAATGAAATTTACAGACAAATACATGAAAAAACAAGACCTAAAAATTGTTGTTTGGATTTGATTACAGGTTACTTGCATTGCTTGTAAGCATTTTACCTAAATTACTCATTCTTTCAGTCAGGCAGTGAGATAAATAAATGTGACAGGCTATGATTAGCTACCACTATCAGATGAACATGGATTCTTTCAACTGATAGTTTTAAACCCCTCTCAGATTAAAACCAATGAAAGTTTTAACACCTGGTTTAAAACTTTGTAAAATGTCACATAAGTTGATATGCCACTAGCTCTTGTATGTGTTGAAACATAGTGATTAGATGTGCACTAAATTCATTCTGCTAAAATTTAAGGAATATCTGCTGGTACTACCCCTCCCTCCAGTTCTACTTTCCATTATTATAATCTTACTTGTACAAAAAGTTATATTTTTAAAATGATATTTTTAATAATTTCCACTAGATTTTGTTAAAAAAATACGATATAACCCACTTTTATGTATTATTTATTTTAGTTTGCTGAACTGAACATTTCTAATTCAAACCAGTATGGTGTAGGTCATCCACATAACAAGTTTATGGCCTATCATCAAATGGGTGGACAACAACATAGTAAATATGTGCCACCTCATCAGCGTTTTCAGAGTGGAGATGCACCATATATGGGTGGAGCAGCTCCACCTCGTTTTCAGTCAGATCGCAATCCACCTGCTCCACGTTTCCAGCGTAATTTTGATCGTAGCAATGGTAGTGGAATGGATGGAGGTGGTGGTGGTGGCTTTAGAGGAGGTCCTCCAAGGGGTGGTTCCAACAATTACAATGATAACTACCATGGTGGTGGTGGTGGTTTTAGAAGAGCTGGACCCATGCCAAATAATTCGAGGTGGATTGAACCTAATTATGAAAAGTAGTGAGTTTTTTTAACAACAAACTCCCCTAGATTGCAAAATAGATTAGTTTTTTCATATAATTTTACGGAAATTTGAAAGAGTATTTTTAATTGGCAATAAGATTCTATCCCCAAAACACATCTCTGAATGTGCTGTTATTGTAGACAAGATAAAAGCAATGTAGGACCATTGATTACTGAATAAATTTTAGACTTGTTAGTATAAAAGTGAGAAATTAAATTACTTAGCTTTATTTTACAGTATAAAAGTGAAATCTATTTTTCGGTTTAGTGTTTACTTTGAAAACTTTATTATTATTAAGTATGTACTAAGTACTTTGATGCTGTTTAATATACAGTTTTCATTTAGTGTGTTATCTGTTTTAGCGGTAATGACGAAGGTGGGCGTGGTGATAGTCGCCGTACTGCTTGGTCATCAAATCAGCAGCAGCAGAGTCAGAAGAATTATAATGGAGAGGATTGGTCGCATTTCTTTGGACGAAATGAGGCATTAGAACACGACTTATTTAAACAGCAACCCACTGGAATTAATTTTGAACAGTATGATAACATTCCAGTTGATGTAAGCGGCCCTAATCTGAACAATTTTACCTGTATGACAAATTTTGATGAGTTAGATTTGAATCCAATTGTCAAGAACAATATCCGTCTGTCCAACTACACTCGCCCAACTCCCGTTCAGAAAAATGCATTACCACTGCTACTAATGAAGCGAGATCTTATGGCGTGTGCCCAGACTGGATCTGGAAAGACGGCTGCTTTTCTTGTACCGATTCTGAATATGATGTATGAAGAAGGTCCAGGTGAATCTGTCCAAGCTGCGGTAAGTCGAAATGAGTGACTAGTTATTAAATATTCTGCCTGCATAAAATAACATATTTCTAAACAGGATGGCTGCCAGTACACTTGATTTGCCTATATATTCTGGAATTATACCTCACTTTTAATATAGACTTAAAAGGTACAGGAATTTTTTTGTAGAATTCTGACGAGTGAAGGTAAAATTGATAGAACTATAAAGGTTTCTAGTTTCTAAAATTTGGTCGATTTAAATAGGTAACTTTTTGTAGAAATCCTATTTTTAGAACATTAGAAAGCCATCGGCATTTAAATATCTTGCTCCATAAATTAACCAAAACTGCGAACTGATGTATTTCATGAACCATACTCGTATTTTTGTGCTTTTAATTTTATTCTGCTTTGTTGTGCTAAATTTCATATAAATCGGTGTGAAGTTTCGATTTAGACTAATAACACATTACTCGTTTCTAGGCGATTGCTAGGGTGTATCACAGAACAAAAAAAGAATTTTTAGTTCTTCAGATACTGGAATGTATATGCCAAATTTCAGTAAAATCTGTTAAAGTTTAAGTACCATTATCGGTGCTGCAGAAAGAAAGAAGAAACAATTTTAGAAAAATAGAAAATTTTGAGTATTAATATCTCGAAATCTACTGAGCCAGTTTCTATAAAATTTGGACACGTTATCATAGAAAAGCTTTATCTACTGACCGAATTTGGTTGTTTTAGAATTTGAAAATATGTTAAGATTTACATATATGCACCTCATAATTTAAGTCAAGACGTGCAGATGTATGCGATCAGATCTTGTGGATTATAAAAACCTCCATGACCTTGCCTCAAGTAACATGTCTCGGGAATTTTTATTGTTCAACATTACCACATAGATTGGATACCTTCTACCAGGGTTGCCACCAAGTCGGAAATTTGGTATGGGAATTTCAAATTACTAATTCCCGCCGGGAATAGTATGGGCATTTAACTTTGCTTGCAGACAGAATTTTTGGTACTGTGATTTTTATTTGGCATCAAAGTTTTCTTTCCTATCTAGGGTGTTTTACATATTGCTTTACTTTGTAAGACTGCTGGGCAAGATTGTGAAACGAGATATCTTAGATGCAACTTCAGAGCATAAACTGCACACCATAGACTTGACCTCAAATGTCAATCTCAGAGACTTGCAGTATGGGTTTGTTACTTCTGAGGCCTTGCGTAACACATCTGCATCCCCGCACCAACTTTTGCAGTTCCGGGAAGAAGCTAAGTGTTTCTTACTGGCAGTTCTTTTGAAGTTTTTCCTCAAAGGCCCATGCCGATACGCCCTCGTTCGCAACATGGACTGCTTGGAGCCATTAATACTTTTAAACAAGGCCGACTCTGAACTTGAAGCGTTTTAAGCATGTGCTGGATATCCTGATTGCCTGTGGACAGTATGTGTCGCTCTTGGGCGATGTACATAACATGTCAGAGATGAGATATGCAGCAGATTTGACAGATACGGAAAAGCATCTAGACAAACTGTTCCACAAACTGCTTGCCAGCAACAACTCCTTCACCAACCTTTGGTCTGTTTTTGGGGGAATTACTTTTATTGAGCCACGGTCAGGCCAGTGTTGAACGCAGTTTCAGTCTGAACAAATCCATTTTAACATA
>JAUYWI010118949.1:0-10432 GCA_034780595.1 Parotoplana pacifica
CATTTGATGTCATCATTTTATTACCTTGAAAGCAAACTTACTTTTTCTTTTAAAAGATATTTGATGTTCAATTTGTCATTTGATGTCATCATTTTATTACCTTGAAAGCAAACTTACTTTTTCTTTTAAAAGATATTTGATGTTCAATTTGTCATTTGATGTCATCATTTTATTACCTTGAAAGCAAACTTACTTTTTCTTTTAAAAGATATTTGATGTTCAATTTGTCTTTCTTTTTACTAAATTATAATTGGATTATAATTATAAATATCAGGTACCTACGTATAGTTTAGGTGAAAGAAAATAAGATCGCTTGTGACCTTATACAAAGAGACAAACATTTGACGTGAAATAATTAAAAATAGACAACTTATTATCAGATAACCCATCAGGTTCTTCGAAGGAACATTTTTACCCGTATCAAGTCATTACTATACAGTCATCCGTTTTTTATGCTAGTGAGTCTCGAGCACTTATTTGTGTAAAGAAAGGGGAAATTGGGTTTTGGTAACTACGCAAATGCAGTCAACAAAGAAGTGAATTTAGTTTGATCTTGAACTGTTTGATTCCAAATTCAATGGATTATCGAAAATATTAGTGGTAGCTCAGATGAATGAATAAATTAATATCCTGTATGTTGTCGTTAAGTAACGGTTAATAAGGTTGTCGAAGCAAGATGGTCAAAATATCCATTTTTAATTAAATTAATGGCAATCAGTTTGGTTACCGGTGTTCTAACTGATATCTGTACGTTTCGATTTTTGTTATTTTTAGTTAAACAGTTATATAATATTATATTTGATAAAGATTTAGCCTACATATAGTACCTACTTTAGTTATTTATTGATTTATTTGTCCAAATCCTTAATATAACAATGGAAAAAATCTAGACCTTGATAGTTTTTAATGACCAGCCTGTATGTGGATGGGTGATTCTGGCTGGCGTCCCTAGCCACAGAGTTTGAATAGTTTCCAAGAGATTTTTAGTTTTAAAATCTCAAATATGCTCTATTTCTAAAACCTCAAAAACATTTAATATTTTATTGTTGATGAACAAAATATTAAAGACATTCTTTAACAGCATAATTATTTATTCTCAACTTATGTCTCCATCATTTGTAGCATTTTCTTGAAAATAGCAACAAGTTTGTGCTGACGAAACATGTTGAAGAAAGTCTTTATTATTTTGTTCATCTCTAAACTTTTCTACCATCTATCAATGACATTCCTGCTGTATTTAATAGTTTGTTGTTGAAAACTTCAAAAATAGTTTAATCTTTATTTTCTTCAAAACCATTGAGCGTTTTAAAGTTAATTGTGAAACTGACCCATTTCTATGATAAAATGTTCTAGTGATTGTTTGAGTTATAAAAAGCACACTGTCTAAGACTGTCGGGTGATAACTTGTTGCTAAGTAGATAGCTACTGGTAGCCCTAGCAGCAGTTGCTGCGGTCATATAAATATTTGAATAATTCAAATGCAAGCGACAGAAAGTTCTCCATTGTTAATCCACGTCTTCATTTTCAACACTGTAACAAGGCCATTTGAAATCTCCAATTTTTAGATTTATCTTTAGAGATTTTTAGTGGTTTTATGTATTTAGCTTGTGTTAAAATATGCTAAAGTTTATTTGTAATGTTCAAGTAAGTTATTTCTAGTGTTTTAAATAAGATATTTCTAGTGTTTCAAATAAGTTATTTCTAGTGTTTAAAATGAGATATTTCTAGTGTTTCAAATGAGATATTTCTAGTGTTTCAAATGAGATATTTCTAGTGTTTCAAATAAGATATTTCTAGTGTTTCAAATAAGATATTTCTAGTGTTTTAAATAAGATATTTCTAGTGTTTCAAATAAGATATTTCTAGTGTTTCAAATAAGATATTTCTAGACTTTTAAATTAGATATTTCTAGTATTTTAAATATGATATTTCTATTGTTTCAAATGAGATATTTCTAGTATTTCGAATTAGATATTTCTAGTATTTTAAATATGATATTTCTATTGTTTCAAATGAGATTTTCTAGTATTTTAAATATGATATTTCTAGTATTTCAAATTAGATATTTCTAGTGTTTCTAATAAGATATTTCTAGTGTTTTAAATAAGATATTTCTAGTTTTTCAAATTAGATATTTCTAGTTATTCAAATTAGATATTTCTAGTGTTTTTAATTATGATAATATGATTAGTTAATATGATAATTCTAATTTGATATAAAAACCGGTAGTAACCTATATCATTTGTTCATTACAAAAAAATGTTTCTTTATTTCAAGATTGGTTTTAAAATGAACTATAGGTAAAGCTAAAATCAAAATAGGTTTTATTTAGTCTTCATCAACTTTTGAAATCACTCAGTCTATCTCCGCTCCTTGATCGGTTTGTTTTCTTTATTTCAGGGTCTCATCAAAATAACATTTTTAATTGTAACTAATATTAGCAAGAATTATTGTCTCGATGATAATTTAAACTCATGTTATGTTGTACACATTATTATCGAAATAATTTGATACGAGGAATAATCCCCAACTGTCAGATGGAAGAGGAAGAAACGTCATTATTATTTGCCAAAACAATTTGCTCTTGTTGATAGCTAACACCTGCGACCTCTTCTATGTAACTAAACACATTTATCTTTCTTCTGTCCAGCTAAATAACTTCCTCCCTCCACTGTTGAACATTCACTAAGTGACGTAACAACAGCTCAAGAGTTTGAATTATTTTAACCAAAATAGAAATTTTGATCTTTCTGTTTGTCTCATGTTCGCTTAAACCCAGCTGATAAGTGGCTAGATGTCTCATGTTCGCTTAAACCCAGCTGATAAGTGGCTAGATGTCTCATGTTCGCTTAAACCCAGCTGATAGTGGCTAACTGTCCCATAGTAGCAAGACTAGCCTCCATGGCGGAGAAAATGAGTGTTTGCCTCTGGCCAACTGTATTTCTTGATAACTGACCCGTTTGGACACAAGAAATCTCATAACAAATCTTGTCAACTTCAAACCATCATCTTACGTTTGGAGCTAAGAAGAGTTGCATCACGACTTTCGCAGGAGATCATAGTAAAGAGAGCTATTGTGTCGTTTTGTAATGTTCCAATGAATACTTGACCGGATATGTGTGGTGACAGGATCATCTAGCCCTGTTAAGGACAACTGTCGTTTCTAATTTGCCCCACTGCGCTTTTGCTTTGCTCAGCTAAACAAGCAAATAGAAAGATTTTCTCTTTTGTTGGATCACTCCGTACCTATCTACACATGTTGCAGGTTTTGTTTAAGTTTTCAACAACAACAAAAATAATTTATTAATTATTAATTAATCATCGTTTTGGCATTTCACGTGCAGAAGTTACAGTTAGGTAGATTTAGAAGAGTACAATCGTTTTAGATTAGGCCTCTTCGTTTTTTAATTGTACTTTGCCGGTAGCATTTTTGTCGGTGACTGTTTGAATAATGAGTAGATGACCTGCAAATTAAGCACTTTATTAACATTTGAGAGAGAAAATGGATCCAGAATCAATTGTATTTAAATAAACTTATGTAGGTCGATAACTCTTAAACATATTTCACCGATTTCAATTATATTTGTCGCGTTCTGTTGATTAATTTGCTTGCTTTATATAAGTCAAATATATGAATGACGAGTTAGGTAAGCTCAGAAACGTGAGTAATTGCCTTCATAAGGAGAATCACTTCTTTAATTATTTGGTCGATGAAATTAAGGATGTTTCCGGATAAAAATAAACATTTCTGGTAGCGATTTTATGTACACGCATTGTACAATTTATCTAGCAGAGTTAATGTTAACTCGGTTGTTGACAAAAGGTCTAAATTTCAATTGAACTGTGACTTCTTTTATCATCCCAAAATACGTGTTCGGGGAAACTTAGCCAAATTAACGAGCATGCTGGAGATAACCGGTGCGAGACCCAGTCGTGGCACGCTTGTTTTGTTTCCACGGGTCCCCAAAGTGCCCAAGGACGCCACAAGCCATCTCAGACCCGCCCGATAAGTGGTCAAAGTGTTGTCCACATGGGAGCCGTCGTCCTAAACCCAACGGCCCCTGTTACATCTGATCAGGGTGTAATGCGCTCCTTGGTAGGTTTGTGGAATGCACACGCGTAACTCCCTTTGTCATACAATTAAAGGACCTTGTGACGGCCTTTAAACCTGGGATTTGATATTCTGACAAGAAAAGAAGTGAAGAATTGTAAATTGTTGAAACAAACAAACGATTGGTATGGAATTAGGGGCATCACCTATTGGCGTTTGGCCGTTTTAACCATCTCCTTTGCAAAAAGTCTGAATTGCCAGGTTTAAATATTAATGGGTCCAATGAATAAATAATATTTTTCTTCATTTTTATAAATGACAAGGCAGCAAAACAGGATTTTAAATCCATATCGGTGGGTGCCTGCTATATTTTAATTATATCTGAGATACCATACAGAGATTGCATAAGAAGCGTTTTGATACAACAAGGCTTCTATATATTTGAAATACAATATCTGACACTCGCAGTAAAATATCATGCTGTCAAAATATCGACGTATTGACATCTATTTTCTATAGAAACTCTTGCAATTTTTTTTACCAAAATACATTAAGTAGCCAACTAAGATCTTTTTCTTAGGTAAAAGATATTTGCACACATTGTTATGCAAGTATATTTTACATAATATGCATGTTTCCTTTTTAAAAAAAATAATAATTGAATATCGAAATTGTTGTTGTTGTTATTAACAGAGAGTCAGCTAGACATTAAAGTAAATATTTCAAACACGTAATGATTTGTACAGAAAGCTTTTCAAAATGCGTCTAACTTTGAGAATTAGATAGATACAAATTCATACATTTTGTTTTTAAAATAGTAAATATTGATTTAGCAGAAATGAAACATCAGCATCTAATAGGTTTTATATTGACATATGAGCACACCACACCACAGCAAGCAACCTTTTCTGCTTTTTTTTCTTACATAAAATTGACACTCTGAATAATGTGAAAAAAAACTTAAAATTAACATTGATAGACAATTGATGAAGCTTTTTAGTCTTGGAGGAGATAGTCTAAAAATTAATGTAGCTACTTACGTCAAAAATTCATGTGCAACAGGTTGATTTGTTTAGAAAGTTAGGGACATATTGTTATAATTGTTATTAATTTGTGAAGGGTGAAAAGACCATAGAGTATTCCCTAGACACAGAGCTGGTTGTACCTATTTCCGCCTTTCAATCAGCAATTTTCAATCACCTTGGATATAATGGCTGGCTGTAATAAATTTAATAGAAACAGTAATGAATAATCTTTTGAAATAGATTTTTTTGTGGTGATTACTATGAGAGGTTATGTACTACAATAAATTTCTAACTGATAGATAGTTACGCTATGCAGGGCTGGTAAAATGCTTCAAGATTGTTTTCTGTTGTTGTTGTTTTGTTTTTTTTAATTTCCTTTTTTATGCTCAAGTATTAAAAATAAACTGTTTAAAAAAACACTCCACGCATGCAATTTCATTTATCTCAAATTTTGCTTGGGATCTTGTGTATTTAGGTTAGCGAGTTTTATTAGAAAATTGCCAGCTCTAATAAATGTTTCTTATACGAAAATTTAAATTATATCTCCCAAACTAATAGATAGATAGTCTTAAACATTTTGTTCAAACAAACGGAACCTCATTCTGTCATTTTGAAATACACTATACTTGTAGCTTTAATTTATTGAAGTGAAAAGGTTCGAAACCGATTTGCTATTAGGAAAGAAGTGAACTGTTTGCTATCAATTGTTTCCCATCTGGTTTTAATGGAACATTTATTTAATATCTATTTGTCTCCGTCCATTGCAGATTTCTCTGCTTGTGGTACGTCGCGGAGGCAGCGAGGGTCACGTGACAGTTGATTACGTCACTCAGGCAGTCTCTGCTGCAATTTCGCAGGACTTTGTGGCTTTGTCTGGTCGACTGACATTCGCTCCCGGGGTGCGGAGGGCCAATATCCTGGTCACCATTCTGCCTGACCTGCTGCCGGAGGGGCCAGAGATGTTCTTCGTCAATATCACAGCTGTTCACCTTGTAGAACCTAGGTAGGGAGGGCCATAGACGCTTGAAATGATGTATTAACAATGTTTTTGATTTAGTTTTAGAAATATACTACTATTAAATATTTTAAGTAGTATAACGTTTATTTTAAGCCTGCTGACTACCAATGACATTCCAAATGCATTTTAGGAACCTCACTGTGGGCATTGATCAGTCTCCAATAATCGGCACCAATGCAGCCCAACAGATCATCATTGACAAGAACGACGATGCGGAAGGCTTCATCCAATTCGCTCCTGAGGCCAGCATATTCACAGGTATTACCTTGAGCTGTCACGGTGGTGTGTAATGCCTATGTGCGTCTGTTTGTGCATCCAAATCTGCCTGTTTTTAGTGCCTGAGTCCGTGGGCCTGGCTCGCATCCCCCTGGTGAGGACGGCAGGCACCTTCGGTCGGGCCAGTGTCCGCTACACAGCGGTGGGCAACACAGCCACAGCCAATATCGATTTTATGCTCGTGGATGGGGTGGCCATTTTCGAGGACGGCCAATCAGCGTCCAGTATCAATGTGACCATCGTTGATGACAATTTGAGGGAGTTTGATGAACAGTTTCAGTTGAAGATCAGCCATGCAACAAGTAAGACGAAGCTGATTGGTGATTGGCCATGTTTGGCAAGAAATTCACGTCCGATTACTTTTATTAGGATGGAATGTTGAACTATTTCTTGCCGCATTTTCTCTAGACTGCTTCCTTTTCCTTCAGATATCGTTGACTTTATGCGCAAATTTTACAACTACCGTCTTTATGATGAAAGGTGACATTTGATTTGATTTTTTAGACGCCCGGCTTGGCACTCAGGTGACCTCGGTGATTCGCATTCTCAAGTCCGACTATCCCAACGGCCTCATCAGGTTCATCGGGGACACCCAGGTGACCGTGGAGAACCCCATCGATGACGTGCATGTGGTGCTGACCATGACGCGAACTGGAGGCCTTGTGGGGCAGCAGGAGGTAGGACTAGTAGTAGGAGGGAGTACAACGCTGAACCGTTTAGTCAAAGTTAATTCAACTAGATCTTTCTGTGCAATGCAAATACTTTCTCTGTCTTGTGGCTATGGATTCCACTTTCTATCTATCTTGTTCTCTGTCTTCTGGCAGGTCAATGTCTATGGATTCCACTTCCTATCTATCTATCTTGTTCTCTGTCTTCTGGCAGGTCAATGTCTATGGATTCCACTTTCTATCTATCTTGTTCTCTGTCTTCTGGCAGGTCCACGTCTATGGATTCCACTTTCTATCTATCTTGTTCTCTGCCTTGTGGCAGGTCCATGTCTGTGGATTCCACTTTCTATCTATCTTGTTCTCTGCCTTGTGGCAGGTCCATGTCTATGGATTCCACTTTCTATCTATCTTTCACTGAACAGATAGGTAAAACAGACTTGCCAAAATCGATAAAGTTGTCATACAACATTTTTATTTGACTAGTTATATGTAGAAATGATAATTTTATTTCAAGTTCTAATTGATATTTTTGTGTGACAGTGTATGTACCTAATGATATATTTTACGATACTTATGAATCATATTTTTGTGTCACTACATTTTTATCTGGACATCTATACCAAAATAATATTTTCTGTATTATCTAAATTACATTCTATGTGAAGGTACCTAAATGGCATTTGTATGTGGCTGACTATATTGCATTTGTAAATGATATTGTTATGTGACCAAGATG
This sequence comes from Parotoplana pacifica, assembly GCA_034780595.1. Taxonomy (NCBI): domain Eukaryota; kingdom Metazoa; phylum Platyhelminthes; order Proseriata; family Otoplanidae; genus Parotoplana; species Parotoplana pacifica. The sequence continues at coordinate 7,775 of JAUYWI010118949.1, forward strand.
ATTTTCTTGTGTGTGGCTATATACGGATATTATTATGAGACTTATATCTAGATCTATCTAGATAATATTTTTGCGTGGTTATTACCTAAATAATTGATTTGTTATTTAGGGTGTTTCTTGTTTTTAAAATCCAAAATGTCATGGCGTAGCCTTATAAACATAAAAATAAAATCGATGAATTTGAATAAATCCATAGCTTAGATTTGAGAGTGAAAGTGAAAAAAGCGTTTTTTTATATTTTAACTTATCATATTGTAACAGGAGATATACATTTTTTGGTTGGTATACAGATTTGTTTTTACTAAGGAGCCGAGCTAGAAGCTGATGACGTCATCAAGTCAAGCAAATATAGTTTGTCTGGTTGACTTTAAATTTGTGTGTAGACGGCCAAATAAGGGAACAAATCCACAAAATTCGATCATGAATGTTTTTGGAGGCAAAAATGATGTTCTTGGACAGAAATTAATATTCAAAATTTTAAATATAATTATGGATTATTGTTACTGAGTGCCTAGTGGGCCAACACACCAAATTTTAATTTGTGGACCTCCACGGCCTTTAGCTCGGACCCCATATTGATTTTTTCAAACAAATGAATTTCCTGTCTATAAATCTTTCCAAGGCAAATTATGCTTCAACTAAAAGAGTATATTTTATGATTTTTTTCACGAAATTTAATATAAAAAACACATTTTCCGCTCACTCGATCTAATCAAAATGTGTAATCATTGATTTATTTATCAATAATGTAAATTGAACTTTTAAACTGTTATTAGTACAAATGGAAACTCGATAAAATCTATTTCTACATTGAAATACAAAAAAAAATCAGCGGAGGTAAACGAATTGCAATCGATTGATTGTCATAAATGTTTTTCGAAAGATAAGAGATCACTGGCAGGATATCATTGATAATGACATGTTTGACCTTTGTACATATTTCATATTGAATCATTTACACATCGATGTAAGTAACGATTAACCATACTGTTTGCATAACAATAAGTTTTGGATTTGACAAGAAACATCGTTTTTTCGGTTCAGACTATCCAGTTTTGATATTTAGTGTGACTATTAACTAATGATTATCACTCTATGATTATTACCTAATGATTATTACTCTATGATTATTACTCTATGATTATTACTCTATGATTATTACTCTATGATTATTACCTAATGATTATTACTCTATGATTATTACTCTATGATTATTACCTAATGATTATTACTCTATGATTATTACTTATTGCAAATTAGCATATTTTTTCATATTTATTCAACACCATAAGTTGTTCTGTGAAATTTCTGTTTTTGTCATGGTATCTTGTGATCACAATATATCAATTAATTCGCTTCAATTTATTTCCATTACGTTTTTCCTTTAGCAAACTATTTTGACAGTTGACCGGGTAGGCAATAGACCGGACTTTAATCATAGAATTGGGTGGGCACAGAGATCTGAAAGGGCCTAGAGAAGTTCAAAAGAGGTGCATGTGCAGCTTCCAGACGCCATCGGCAAGCCATAAAAATGGATTTTCCTTTTTTTTTAAAACATTAATATTGCAAATGGCTCAGATTCACAAAAGGGTTTTCGAAAATTACAGAGCCTCAAACTACAAAATTCCTAAATTTATGTTAATTCCAGATAGCAATTAGAGCATTTGTGAAGAAATAGATTTGATCAAAATTCAAACTTTTAGGGATACCCTCGTTTAACCGCCATATCGACTTTTATATTAAAAATTTTATAATTTTCTACCTTTTTGACATGGTTCAACACAAACTCAATCCACACTAAAAACGTTTCGTATTTCAAGCATGCATAACATTTACAATGCAAAATATACAAATTAAACTAAACTGTTGTTTAATCTTGATTATTTCACTCTTTCGGAAGGCAAGACGGTGAATTATTGGCCAATTGGACAACATTAAAGATACGTTTTTTAATGATCAGTAAATTAACACAGTAAACGTTCATTTTTGGATGATTTTCAGAACTTTCCCCATTCTTTAGGACCTTTAATGTGTCATGGAGAACACTTGCGCTATCAAAACCGTTGAAAAACCCTGTGAAACAATTAGTTTGAGCTTCGACTGTATTTTACCACAGAAGAACTGGATTAAACAAAGAAGACCGAATGGTCATTTGTTCAAGTCGGATGCGTTTGACCGATTTCCTGTGGCAACTCTTCGATGATAGCACTGTTCGACGAATGGGCATTTGTGTTGTTTGAGGGCTGCAAACTGGTACACACAATTATTTTTTTGTGCAAGCACAATGGTCATTTTGTAGCATTTGATTAAAATTGGTTTGATTGGACAATAAATTCGATCTTCTTTTTATAAATCATTGAGTTTAAGATTGATTATAAAAAAACAGGAATACTTTGATAAGATAAAAAAAAATATTACTTATTTATATTACTAGCAAACGTGAGTGCCATTTTTCTAAATAAAAAGAGGCTTCCATTACTTTTCTTCTTAAAATCTTCAACTTTTTCTCTTCTTAGGCAAATTGTCAAACTTTCCTCTCTTCTATGCTTTAATATGAAATATACGAACATTTTATATTGAGCAGGCTGTGATTATGCCTGGCTGATGAGGCCCAACAAGGCCAAAACAGCTGTCCTGGGCTATCACTTGCGAGTAGTA
>JAUYWI010118960.1:0-10432 GCA_034780595.1 Parotoplana pacifica
CTACAGCCAGCCCATGGACCAATAAGATTGAGCGATCGACTGCATGTTGAAAACCTCTAGTGTGGTTAACAGTTAATTGCTAGGTAGAAGCTATCATAGCTGATTGATGTATACCTCTTTAAATTGGTGTACTTTATAGACTCGGTCATTTTCCCTTGTTTTGTTTTATTAGCAAGTTTTTCCATTTATTTTGGAAATCAGTGTATGTTTAGATACTATCACATATCAAGTCTCTGAGAATATATGTTTAGGTACTATCATATATCAAGTCTCTGATAATATGTGTTTAAGTACTATCATATATTAAGTCCCTGAGAATATATGTTTAGGTACTATCACATATCAGGTCTCTGGGAATATATGTTTAAGTACTATCATATATTAAGTCTCTGAGAATATATGTTTAGGTACTATCACATATCAAGTCTCTGAGAATATATGTTTAGGTACTATCACATATCAAGTCTCTGAGAATATGTGTTTAGGTACTATCACATATCAAGTCTCTGAGAATATGTGTTTAGGTACTATCATATATCAAGTCTCTGAGAATATGTGTTTAGGTACTATCACATATCAAGTTTCTGAAGGGATAAACATTCTCTCACTTGCCTCTGATTGTTCCAATAGCTAACATTTGTACCATAAGTTCACATTTTCATGTAATTGATTTCACTATGTGGGAATTCTAACGAACTAAAACTTTCTTAAGTTGAATAGTTTACCAGTCACCTGGCTTTATTTTATTGGTTGATATATTCTTAGATTTCCAAGATGGCCTATCTAAAAAGGTAATAGGTTTCGTACAAATGCCAATGTTGAGAAGACAAAAAAATAACTAGATAAGTTGATGAAGAGTAAGATATGCCATATAAGTTAAAGAAAAGGGTTGACAATGAAGATGAATAAGACATCGTTTCACACAGCTGTTGTTTCAACCCTAATCGGTGAGTAATAGTAGGAACTTTAGCGATATCAGTTGGAAATATTTTTTGTAATTTTGCATTGTCACTCGTTTGTTTATCTAGCAACTTGATTACAATATTCACGGGAGTTTTAACCAGACAGTTATACTTCTGATTTCATTGTTTTAGTACTACGAACGAATTTTTGATGTACCAATCCAATTCTGAGGTAGGTGAACTCGAATTATGTTGATTTAACCGTTCATATTTGAAAATGAATAAATGTAATTTAGAATTTAAAATGTACATAGCTTGATTCATGTAGATTAGCAGTTTTTGCTAAATGTCATTTTAAGTGATATATTTGATTACCTACAAACAATATAGAAACTTAATTTAATTTATGAATATCAATATTAGTACAGAGCAGGATTCGAACCCGGGAGCTTTTAACCGCTGAACCACCAACTCGCTCACTGTCAATGATATTTATAGCTTCTATTTATAAAGACAAATATTGGTAGATTTTAAAGTCTAAAATCAGCTTGCATAGTGATGGTTGAATCTGAAGAACACTGGCCCGTAAATAGGCAATTGCCAACCTCCAAACAACACTGAAAAATTACTGAAACTAAATATAATTCTTAAAGATTTATATTTGCAGGACATTTATCTGTATTATTAGTTTCCAGATTGGAATCCTGTTCTGTACTAATGAGGCGAAGATACCCCAAAACAAGTATGGAGATGGATGTCCTGCTAATATTGATGTTTGTGAATTATATTTAATTTCTGTAATTTGTTTTGTATTGTTTGGAGGTTCTCCATTGAGCATTTACTGACCACTGTTCTTCAGATTTTGGACTTAGTACTCTCTGTCTATTCAGTTGTACACAGTTTGTTCATAAGCATTAAATCTACAACATTAAATATTTGTAAATATAAGTTATTTAGTTATAAACATCGATGTTGGTGGGCAAACTCGTTGTCCTGCGGTTGGAATGCTTGCGTGCTAATGAGCTCCCGGATTCGTAGCCTGCTCTATACTGATGATGGTCAAATACCCGGTAACTAGTAACCAGATAGATGTCCTACTAATATTGATGTTTGTGAATTATATTTAGTTTCTGGCATTAATTACTATTTAGTAAAATAAAGATTGGGTATTATTGCAACAACTTTGATGATGTAACTGGGCTCACTATCAGGTGTTGCTACTGTATGCATGTCTTTTGGAGAACATAACAGATATTTGACTCATCCTGATAAGACTTTTGTATATTATACATGGATATGTAGATGGCATTTTTTTGTATTTTTGATGATGAACGAACAATTGACACTTCCTTACAACACTTAAATTATGTTTATAAAAATATTCAGTTTACCAAAGTATTTACAATAGATTCCATTAAGTTTCACATTTTAGATGTTAACATGTCTGTTAAGAATAACAGCTATACTTTTACTACTTACAGAAAACCATCTTTTACAGGAATATGTTTGAATTTTCTAATTTTCCTTTTGCTTATAACTAATCTGTTGTAAATTGTGTAATTTGTACGATTTTCATCACGATCTTACTATTATTTTAAATTTCTGAAGACTAATGCATAACCCTTCAATTTATTGTACAAAATTCTGAATAAATTTCTTCACTGTAATTTAATGAGAATGTATTACTCTTCTGTATTTTGGCATAGCCTTTGATAATTTCAACAAATCTCTGTTTATGTTTTGCAACAGAAAAGGTTTGAGTTAGGTAGTTGTTTTCTTTTGAAAGATTGAACCCCAGCTTACTTTGGTCTGCTATCGTTTAGCTTTTAAATGTCCTAATGATAAAGCACAACATGAACACATTTTCCATATTCTCCAAATCCTTGATATTGATGATAAAGACGTGCGAATTATAAGAAACTTATATTGGGTACAAACAGCTGCTATAAGGATTTTGGTTGACGACAGCAAATATTCCAAGCTCCAAGGTGTTAGACAAGGTTGCTTCTTCTCCCCAGATTTGTTAAATTTAAACTGAAATAATTTTCGGAGAAACTAGGGTGGATGATACTGCCCTCATAGCATCTTCGCATAAAGACTTACAGAACATTCTTAACTAATTAAATGACGAAAGCAACCACAAGGAAGCAAAAAGAAACACTGTCGTGCAAGTTGACCATAGGTCAAGATGGAATCAAACCGGTCAACAAATTCAATCACATCTGCATTTGGATGACCTCTGATGGTTTGGCTCAGAATGCTGGACAATAGCGAAAGCGACAGAGAAAAGTGCAGGCAATTAAAATGTGGTTCCTTTAGACATTTGCTTAAAATGCCATGGACATCTCATACTAGCAATGAACAAGGTACTTTGCCTTGAAAAAACGACAAGCATATTATGGAAGAACCTATATCGCTTCATTGGTCATCTAATTAGAAAGGAGGTCCAGAAAGTTCAATGGCATGAAAAGTAGAGGAAGACAAAGCAAGATGCTTCTTCAATCAGTAGTGGAAGAAGTAAACATGGATACAACAGAAATGTTTCCAGCCCTTGCTAATTGTGAGGGCTGGCATTCTATGATCGCCAAAGTCTACATAGGAGATGGCACCTGAAGAGGCAGAATAATGGAGACATTTCTTATATTAGTAAGACTTCCAGACACCTTGTTTCTAGGGTTAATAAACATCCAATGCTATATCGCTTTTCCTTGTAATTGTGAAAGGAGTATTTATATTAGTTTAAAATTGTTGTCATTTAGTACTAGTAGTTTCGATTAAAAAGGCAGATAATGACTTTGAATCTTCATCAATTGGAGATTGTTCAATGTATCTGGCTATTGTCATCAATGTTAATAATTGCTGTTTGGTCTCTGTTTTATTGATTTGATTAATCAATAGTTTCAAGATTTCCAGTTGCAGTCCATATTTGTTTATTTTAGCATTCTGTCAATGTAGAATACTTTGATATACCAGCAAACGAACAAGTGAGAGTGTTCATTTAACATTGATTTATCGTTCACATCTTGATCCTATTAATATCTCTTCTTTGAAAGAAGTGCCAGTAAACATTTCAACCGAATTCTATAGTGAAATAAATTGCAATTGCGCCGCGGCTGTATTATAATTTGTAATCCACTTCTGTGATATTTTTGTTACTTAACTACCTGGTTAAATATTTGGCGTAAGAGCAAAATTGGAAACAGTATTTCCTATAAATGGTTAATTGGAAAAGTTAATCTCTCGGCAATTGTTTTGTAGTTTTGTAAATAAATTTTATTGTTTTGCTAATGAACGCATTTAATTATTTTTAATATATTGGTGTTTATGTGGATATGCAGACATACAACTGCTGCATATGATGTTGGGAGAACAGTGTCAGAAAATGACATCTCCTTCAACAATTTCTGAAATGAATATCTAAATTTCCAATTACTACGACAGCGTACTCTGATATTATTGTGGTTGATTTTTTAAATGTTTATTGGACAACAACAATTCAGGCCTTAGCCATTTTAGCCAATTGACTGGTTAGAGGACACCCATCGAACTTAGCTGAGACTAGCTTAATATTCTTAAATAATCGATCATATTTAGTTTTCAACTTTGTTTATTCACAGAATGGGAGATTGCTCAGTTTACTGAGTGTAGTTACCATATTGTCAGAAATTCCATTTGAGTCTTATTTTTTTTATTACATTGCTTTGATTCATCAACATTACAAGAACGGTTTTTGGTTTGCGGTTTGCGAGGTCAAAATAGGACAGGCAAATGAACAGGTGAGTGCTAATTTACGATTACCCTCTATAACTGAATTGTCACAGAACATTTCAATCGACATATTTTGTTATTTGGCATTACCTAAAGGAAGTTTTTCTTCTTCATGGATATCGCACAGCTTTAGTGATTGCCCAAAGCAGAGCGAAGAGAATTAATAGAAACAATTCTATCACCTATGTTCAATCGCTCGGTTTCCTATAAATCGGTTACAAAGTTGGGAGACAAGGCCTCGATTAAATTTGTTTTGATTTGTGAATTCATCAAGTTATTATCTCTAATTAATGCATATCCTTAGCATTTATTCGTTGATTTAAAGTAGAGATATTGCATTTGGCGTCTAGCGTTCACCCGGCTGAAGTGTTTGGGGATCTGCCGATTATTAGAAAATGGTGAGACCAACAATGTTTTATGGGATGGAGACTGTGACTACTACTTAAAGGGCAGGAAGAAAAGATGCAGGTGGCAGAGATGAAAATGCTAAGGTGGCCTTTAGGACTGACGGGACTTGACAGAGTGAGAAATGGAAAGGTGAGGGAGAGGATGACTATTGGAGAATTGAAAGCAAATTTGAGGGAGGTGAGGCTCCGGTGGTTAGGACATGTGGTGAGGAGAGAGGTGGATAAAGCAGAGTACACGAAAATGGGTCCATTTGATTACTAATGCCTAGAAACCGCTGGAAAGCAAGTAGCTGGCTAGATAACAAAATGACCGATGGGTTGGTTTGCTGTGCCACATTTTGAACGATGTCTATTTTTATGAAATATTTCATTTATTGATGTCTTGTCATTTTGTGTTTCAGTTGGAGGTGCTGCAGGAGGATGCGGTGAGCTCTTACTTTAGATAAATGATTTATTGAATCTATTTATTAAGCATTTGGTTGTGGTTAAGTAACGGCACTTTTTTAAGTGTTTATAAACTTGCATTTAAATGATTTTGATTGGTTAAAATTTGGTCCAATTTTTATATTTAGTTAGTAGGAAATGTCATTTAGTCGAAAATGCAGAACCGCTTTTGTCCTGCTCATATTAATTGATCACTTTTAGTTTTTAGCATCTTTCGGTTTTCATTTTCAATTGCTTTCTATTTTTTATGATTTAAAACAGACACATTAAATGAAATACACAACGTACTGCAGAGGTTTTAAAAGCCCTCATGAGCAAGTTAGGTTTCGTTGGCAATATATTAATCCGCGGTTAGTGATGTATTTGGTTCATTAAATCTTTGTGTTTTCATCAAACTAGAGTTGCTTACATTTATGTGCAGATGAATCTGGAGGAGAATGTCATTTTGGCAGGTATTTCAGATGTTGAGAGGAGATTGTTTTGTTATAATTTCAGTGTCACCGGTTAGCATCACATTTGGCATGACCGTTTCAAATGTTACGGATACTGTAAAATGTTTCAGTCAGACTAACCATTACGTTTTTTCAGTTTATTTTCTATGTTCAACGAATGTGTTAGCTTAGACCTCCTGGCCTAAATTTAGTTAGGAAGTTTAAATTTTATATAAAACATAACGGTAGCTTTATCGTCAATATTTTAGTGGATTGCCAGTTTAGCCTATCAGCAGTTCTACACAGTCTAGCTCTCTAAGCTAGCTAGCCTTACCTGAGTATTCTATGACTTTTGAAAATGGGCCAAATGTTGGATATCTCTAGCTCCTAGAACAACAAATTTTTGTCAGTAGATCAACATTTTCTATATGGAATTTTAAGGGAAATTGCTTTGGTAGTTTATTGATCTTCAGTTAGCCATTCCATTTTCTGAATTGGTTTCTTTTCCTTTCTTTATTTATCACCACCCATAATGGTCCCTAAACTTTAAGGATTTGGATGCAATTTCGCATACGCCCCTGGTAAAAAGTGACTACACACCACAAATTTTTGCATTTATTTCTTGTTTTTACGTCATTTTTGGAAATTAACATTAGAAGTTTTAAAAATAAAAATTGTATAAATATTTAATTTAATTTGCAGACTAAAAAATATAATAAACCATGATATTTACAGAAACTGAATGCATAAATAGCATACTTGCTAGTGTGTATGACCACCACGATTTTGAATGACTTTGACTCTGCTTGGCATGGATTCAAGTAGTCTATCAACAACCTCTTGATCCAGAGCAGTCCACTGACGACTCGCCTTATTGTAGAGCTGCTGCACATTACCTACCATCACATCTCCAAACTTCTGCTTCAAGATTGACCCCAGGTAATTGGGGAAGCCATTTCAGTACATTGATGTTGTTTTCATGGAACCATTGGGTAGTTTGACGTGACACATGACATCTAGCATTGTCTTGTTGAACTGTTTGATTCTGGAGTTGATGAAAGACAGTTGTATTCCACGCTGAAGGTGTTGTTGTATATTCACTTCTGTAGTAGAAGAGTCCCTTAGTGCCAAAACACACCCCAAACCATTACTCGACCGCCACCGGCTTGAATTGTTGGTCTGAAATGATGAATGGCACCACCTCTTGTCCTCACATAATGTTCGGAACGTGACTGGATAACTTCCAGTGGAACTTCATCACTGAATAACAACTGACGCCATTGTTCAATTGTCCAATGCTGATGTCGAGCATAAAGCATTGTTTTTTTTCTTTGTAGAAGAATGATTGTCCAAATGTGGAAGCAATTGTTGCCTAAGGGACTTGCTAACAGTATGGGGATTTTCCATTGACGTTCGTCATAGGACACGGGCATTTTATTCTTTGGCCTTCATTGTCGGTTTTCAATAGGCTCACCAACTTCTCGTTTGGAAATTAAAACGATTATTGGTTTCCTTTCTTTGGATACGAAAACGTCTCGCTAACTGCGAATTTCAGATGCCTTCATCATGTAATGTTAGTGATGACCAGAAGCTTAAATTGAGCATTTTATTGACTTATGTATTTAGTAGTGTTTTTAACATTTATAACAGCAAATAAGTAACTGCCTATTAATCATTCAACGATAAAATGAAACAAACACAAATTTAATATTAAAATATATAGGTGTGTAGCTACTTTTTACTAGGGGTGTATATTAACTGTATAAAGTCCATTTTAGTTTCATTGATACACCCTAGCCACTGTCTAGAAACAAGTAGTATTTGAAAAGAGGTTGAGTATGCCATTTTTATTTGTTATTAAATTATTAACATTCATTTGATCAGCAGCCCCTGGAACAATAGCGATGTCACCCAATGGCAGAAAGGTCAGCTATTGACTGCTTAAATAGTTCACAAGCTAATGTAGAGGACACGTCAAGGACAAAAATGTCACCTTCACAGCCTCTTCCCCAGCTATAGGTCAAATAGCTCCCTGATTTGTGGATGTCTTGGGAAAGACAAAGTTGATGAGACATATTAGTGACGACAGAGGTCCACCATGTCGGTTTAAGAGTCAGAAAGATCAAGGTGGGGAAGAGGGGGCGTGGAAGAACCAAAATGAAATGGGATGACTGCATCCATGTAGACACGGAGCAAGTGCATGTCCGAGAACTGGACGCAATGGATCACTTGAAGTGAAGGATTACGATCCGCACCGGCGACCCTACCTAAATGTGGGAAAAGTTAGAAGAAGAAGAAGATAAAATAATGAAAATGTTGATCGCAGAATTTAAATCTGTTTACGTTTTTATTGGCAGCATTGACTGACATGGATATTTTACAGTTTGTGACATTTTTCATTTATGGTCTTCAACATTTTGCAACCTGTTAAGTAAGAATATATTGACAACATACATTTACAATGATCTTCTCAACTCCATATTCAAGGCTCTGATTGTTCTGATGACAATTCCATCCCACCCACTTGACGTGTCTATTTTTGTCAGATGTATAACAACTGCCGGCTCAGATTTCAAGATTGAGAACTATCCTCCAGGTTTTTCAGAATTGTTGGTTTTCGGCCGATATCATCTGAAAACTTCAGCAATGTACTCCGAACATCTTGCTGAAATATGTTGCATCTCCATAACAGTCGTGCCATCACGTTCCAGGAAGCATTCTGAGTTTAATTTACTGATATATGTCCATCATTAGGTAATGTGCCTGATTTTCTATTAGTTTTCTATTTTCTTTAGCTGGAGGCAGACACAAAGGCGAGTGAAAATGGGTCTTCTGTGGCATCTGACGAAGGTCAACGTAGTGGCAGCTTATCCAGCCACAAAAGAACACACACTCGGGGGGGACCATATCAGTGTGCTGTTTGTAAGAAATATTTTTCTCTACTTGGCAACTTATCCAAACACAATAGAATACACACTCAGGAGAAACCATACCAGTGTACTGTTTGTAAGAAATATTTTACACATTGTGGCAGCTTATCCAAACACAGAAGAACACACACTCAGGAGAAACCATATCAGTGTGCTGTTTGTAAGAAATATTTTTCTCAACTTAGCAACTTATCAAGCCACAAAAGAACACACACTCAGGAGAGACCATATCAGTGTGCTATCTGTAAGAAATATTTTACACGCAGTGACACCTTAGCCTCCCACAAAAGAACACATACTCAAGAGAAACTATACCAATGTACTATTTGTAAGAAATATTTTGCACAAAGTGGCACCTTAGGCCTCCACAAAAGAACACACACTCAGGAGAAACCATATCAGTGTGCTGTTTGTCATAAAAGAACTTTCCACAAGCAGACAATAAGAATCTTGCCGAAATCTCTGATCTAATGGACACTATTTTGTCTTTTTGCCAATTTTATTACATGGTTGTGCAAATGCAAATAACTTAAGATTATATTTGTTTTGGGCGAAATAACTAATTGCTTACAAAATGAATCTGTTACTGCTTTTGATCGGTAGCACATTTATACATTGGTAATTGGTTACATGGTGTGAGTAGTAGCCACTTTGGGTATCGAACTTCCAGTGCATGTCTCAGACTGAAATTTTATATATTGGAATTTTTCAGTTGAACGGATTATTTTAGAAATTAATGTGGGCCGACTCAATGCCAATGGCATCATTAGGTCCAAAACTTAACTGACTCCAAATACATTGTATAGGAGCACTTGGGACTCAGCCAAAGAAATCCATAATTTATTCTAATATGTCAGTTTTTTTTTTTCAAATCGTAAGTCCACATTCTAACTTGCATTAACTATCAAATATGCTATTAACCCTTCAATTCTGGGAATTCCAATCACAAATTCTCATTTTATAGGAAATTCAATTTCCCTTTGTGCTTATCTAAATACAAATTATTTATCATTGCTCAATTTTTGACAAAAAAGCATCCGTTCTTTAGTAGATGTTATCAGAAAAACAGGTGTCTGACCACAGTTGAGTGTTTGTTTTATAAAAGTTATTGATTAAATGTTTTATTCCAAATGTAAATAAAGAGAAACCGAGGCTTCACACAGGACAGTTGGAATACAAATATATTTTTTTCAAAAAAGCAATACCGACTGAAATTTGAGTAACACCCAAATTTAATTGGCGTATGGTAATTAAAAAATTTGTTTAGAACCATTAGATTTTAAACTGGAGTCGTTTTCATTAACATTCATCCTAAATGTGTATTTGATAGTTACCAGATATTATCTAAGATCGTCATTATTTGAGACCACCGTTGATATGAATGTAAATGGTTCATTTTAACTGATTGGACAATGAGTCACTCTATCGCTCGTATAGTTGAGGTAAGTACATGGTTGTCGAATTATCAGGATCATTTAACTATGTAATACCTATTATGAGTATCACTGAAGCAGACGAATTACGAATTAACCGGTGACGAATTAACAGGA
>JAUYWI010118971.1:0-21245 GCA_034780595.1 Parotoplana pacifica
TCATCAGCTTAATTGACTTAATGAGCTTAGTTCACTGTATGGTAACTTTATTGCCACCCTGTATATCTCAGTCTATACTCAAACATTTTTCCAACATTAATAGTTATATCTTTAGTGGTATTATATATTGAATTTAGTATGTCACAAATACATATAGGTTAGTTAGTATAAATTCTCCCTGGTTTCAGCCAGAAATAGTGTGACATCAAAAAATATTTGATTGATTAAATATTGGTTTACAAAAATGTATGATGTCTATAACTGTTTTTTGTTGTGTTCTGCAGAATAAGCTATTAGGTAGGTTCAATTCTATGGCATCCACTTTCTCCATCCTTCTCAGTTTGCTGTCCAGTCCTACAATTCTCTATAGAAAGTTGGTTTGAATTCTTCTGGCATCCCTTTTCTTGGTTTTCCTTTTCCAGAATTGCTTTGACAATTCCTTCTCCATTTTAAATCATACTGCAATGCAATTGCTAAATGTACAGGTATTAGTCATAATGGAGTGTAGATAATTCGTTTTTATTAATAATATTATAGCTCATTCTTTTCTAACATTTGATTTCAGCACTTTATATACTAATTTGCCTCTTAATGAAACAATACTCAGTTGAGTAAGCTTATTAGAAAATTCTAATTTTACTACACTGCTGTCAATCTTTTTGCATCTAAAGCTTTTTATTCACCAACAATTCCACCTAGGAATTATTCTTAATTCATCTGTACAAACCTGTGTGCTGCTCTTGAATTTATTCTTTACAACACTTTTGTTAAATTTGGTCCTCTTGTTTTTAATCAATTTAATGGTAAACCTATGAGAGAAAATGCTAGTCCTCTTATTGCTTATCTGTACTTATCCTGGAAAGAATTTCTTTACATTTCTAATTTATCAAAATCAAATCCCTCATTGACACTGAAACTTTCTAATAATTTCAGATACATTGATAATCTTGCTACTTCTAACATTGTCAACTTTGTAGATATATCTAAAGATATCTATCCTAAAGATTTAATTATTGAACATGGTAAAAGTAATGGATTAAGAGATACACTTCTTGATATTGAAGTTGTTAATAATCAAATTCAAACTAAAATTGATCATAAATTAGATGATTTTTCCTTTGAAGTTGTTAACATGCCATTTTTTTGTCAGTAATATTCATTCTGTTTTTTGTAATAATTGTCAAATTGATACACAACATTCTATCACTTATAATACAATCATTTTTCTCAGAATATTAATTATTTTAATCAATAGATTTAGTAATACTAGTTCTGTGTAAGGTGTATATGGCCATAGGCTGCATAATGCTAGCTAGCATTAGATGCTAATAGAAATTTGATTTTGGAAAACCAATTATTGTAGTTAATAAGTTTTGTCACAAAATGTATGCCATTTATTGTATGTAATTTTCAAAAACTACTTTAAATTATTAGAAAAACATTCACAATGTAGTTGTTCCTATTTACATATCTTAGAATAACCACACTCATCATATTTTTGGTATTATTTGTTAACCAAGGCCATTACATTTCTTACATAAGGAATATATACATTGTTGGTTTAAATGATGATTTCATTATCACTAAAGTTGTTTTTGATCTGCCTTTTAATTCAACTAGTCCTTATGTAGCCCTTTACATTTTTTTGAATAATAACTAGATTATGGGAAGAGTGATGGTTTGTGTACACATAAAACTGGTTAAAACTCACTGCAGAGGGTCCTAAGTCCCACACCATATTGTTTTGTTTTGCATTTTAACTATTTTACATTTTTCATTTCTGACTGGGTTGTTTTATGGATTGATTCTGGATATACTAGATGGTACTTTCAAACCACTGAGCTTGACTGTCCATCTTATCATGCTTCAGCTTGAGTGTAGAACAAGATGCACAAGATTACATAGTTTTGATTTGATCTTGAAGGGATGTTGTTTTTATGTTGAAGCCATATTTATATCTTTACACATCTTTTGGTTGGATTATATTTATTTATATGATGTTAGTACTGTCGAAGGCTAGACTGATATTATTTATTAATTTTATTTCTTATTTTTATGTTTTCTGCAGTAAAGATTTATTCTACATATCCAATAAATACATCCCAATTTAGCAAACTTTCGAATTTAGCGTGTTTAGTTATATTTTCTTTTGACAACATTTTCTATAAACAAACTGATGGTGTTACGATGGGATCACCTCTTGGTCCGACCTTAGCCAATATATTTATGTCCCCATGCTGAAACTACATACTTTATGTCAGATACAATAGACAACAAACCTTTATTGTACTATAGATATATGATTGATAATTTTTGTTTATTTTCTGAGAGTCATTATGAAAATAATTACCCTGAAAACTAAATTCTTTACACCCAAATCAAAAATTTACTGTTAATTTAATAAGGAGCATTGTCTACCCCTTTTAGATTTCAAATAACAAATTGTACACTAGCATGTATAGAAAGCCCACTTTTACTAATTTATTTATAAATTTTTATTCTCTGTGTCCTATTAATTATAAATTTCATTTTGTAAAATGTTTTTTCGTGCTTTTAGCATCAGTTCTAATTGGTATCTTTTTCGTAAGGAAATTGACACTTTATCTAAAATTTTGATAATGAACGGTTTTCCCACTCTGTTTTTCATAAAATTGTCATAGCGTTTTACATAAAAAAACATTATTGATCCTGGTTATACCAAGAAAGCTGCTAAGAATCAATGAGCAGTTTAAAACTAAAACGTCTGCTGTTTTTAGCCATATTGGTACTTGTTCTACTTGCAAAAAATATTAATTCCTTTTCTGACTTCTAATTTATTAAAAGAAACTCTTCTCATAAAAAACATTCCCCACATCTTGGCAACTACGGGACTAACCCTGGCCTACTTCAATTGTGTATTGGTTTCTCTCATTCCTATTTTATCTTTAATGTATCGATTCTATTTAATTGTACAATGATTTTATATTTATAACTGTGACTGATGATGACTTGTAAGTCAAAACTAGTATCTCCAATAAATCATAATGCAAATTATTTCCTTATTCTATAAAATATATTAGAAAACGCATTGATTCATAATTAAATGAATTTCTGTTTAAACTGAATTATTGTTTGAAGTTAACAGCTCCTAAAATATAAACATTTTATAAAGTATAACAAGTCGGATTTTATTTTGACCTATTTTCTAGCTGACTCCTCTAAAGCTACCTCGCCAAGTAAGACATTTTCAGCTGTTTCTTCACATAAATTTCTTTCCTTTTGTCAATTTTATTATATTTATGGACCCCCCAATTCTATCAAAACATCAGACTTCCTTTTCTGCATTGTTTAAGTAACGTATTATTGAAGAACTAGAATTTGTTTGATGTTGATTAATATGACCATTTCTGGTACATTTTTATATTTCTGATATTGTGCTCCTTTTACTACATATTTATTGCTAATTAAATATTCTTTAATTGGAACTTGTATTTTATTTTTATTTTTTTACTTTTAATATGGCAACGTTACTCTCGTATTTGATGAAATTTTATTAGTTGCTGGTTTTAGCATGAGATATTTTGTCTTTGTTATTTATAATATTTTATTTGATATTTTATCCGCTTTGTACCTTGCTTCTTATTATCTAATTATAATAATCAATTAACTTCAAAATATAATATGGCGTGTTAACTTAAAGATGTTACTATAAAATCAAAATGATTAATCACAATCGTATGATTGGGTTCTTTATAATATTTGTAATTCAATTAACATTTTCTTTCATTTTTTAAATTTGCATTGAATTTTGTTATGTACTTTTGCCTTTGTTATCATGGCATCTTTCTTGGTGGTTGACATATCCTGTGTTTTTGTTGATATTGCAGCTAATGAAATTGGAGGTCAGTTTCCTGTCGAAGATTATAAAACCGGCGATCAAGGCATTCTTCAAGTTTGTATGGATGGACTAGGCATGATGTTCCAGAATAAGAAGGTATGCAATGACGTCAGATATCGTATATTGACATCACTTTACACCCACTACTAGTATTTTCAATAATCCTTATTTCACATGTTCTAAGTTTCTAATTTATATTCCATATTCAGGACTTCAACTGCTAGATCACTAAATGTTGTATTTGGAAGCACTGTTTATTTTAATAGCTACGAGTATTTCTTTTAGCAGGTTCACCTAATTCTAAATCAAACTGTTTTGCATTTGTTATGATTTTTACAGGAACTTGAGGTAACAATCAATCTGTGTGTGAAACAAGATTAGAAAATTTGTGTTTAGAAACGTTTAGTTTGCTCTTTATTACCCACACTAATTAGAAGTTTAATAGAATTATTATTTCTGTTATTTATCTCTAATTTATCTGATGCATGCCCTTTAGTTATATTTTGTTTTACCCTCTGACACATCACATATTAACATTGTACAAAACTAACAGATTATGCATTCTCATTTTAACTTTCTAAATTTGAAAATTATTGTAGTGTCACATAAAAAAATAGATTATGTAATTGGAACACTTAAGCACAAATTATGGAATAATAAGAATAGATTGCGAATTGTTCAAATTACCAAAGTCTATTTTTATTTATTTATTTATAGTTCAATTGTCCTCCTTAATTTATAAATTTATGTTTACCTATTTTTGTTTTCTGTTTTGAATGATGAGGTGTAATGCACTTTATGTAGATACTAACCCAGCACCTGGTCACTTTATGTTGTCGATGTTGTTGTCCACTTTGTGTTGTTCCTTACAGTCGATGATTGCGCTGACGAATATCAAGCGTTGTTTTACCGTAAGAGGGCAGCATTTTGCAATCGAATATTTGGGTAAGTAAAAAACCCATTGCTGACCGGCTTCCTGTGGCATTAACAACCAAAAACGTTTATTACTTTTACTAATCTGTTTTTTATTTATCACACGGTTTACACATACTTACTAATGTTTTCTAGGACACATATTGAAGCAGTGGTGTTTATGTTGACCCGAGAAGTCACAATAGGAATCCAATTTGACCCATGTATTTGAATGCAAATATCTCATAAACTACATTTATTTGCTGTGATTTCCTAATTCCTCGTGACTTTATTAAATTTACCACCACAAAAGTACCTTTTATTCTTTAGCATAATAATATCATTATCAACTTGGAAAATGACAGCTTGATAATTTTTAGTGCTATAAATTTTATAAATCTAGCAACTTTTGGTTGTAATTTGAATGACTACATCTTGTTTTGAATATTGGTGTAGTATGAGATTGCAATGATTTCTATGGTTAATATCTGATATTTTTTCATTACAAGCTTCTTAACCTTATTATATCGTATAAATCTATTAACCCTTTGTAGACATATTCTCAGATTGTTAAAAAATACTTCAACTGATTTGAATGATATTTTGGCATCACGTAACCAAATTCTCTTGTGGATCATTTGATGTAATTTTTTGTCTGCCCCCTAAGGTGACCAAAATGCACTTTCTACAAAACATTCAATCCTGAAGTCCAAAAAAAAATTAAATTTGGAATATATATGTAAATACTACAAACAAATCATTATTTAATTTAAATTACGTCTTTTTAAAAATATTGATTTGATTTTTCTGACCAGGTGCGAATATTTTTTTGAAAATTTTATTTTGTCATTAAAAACATATTGAATATTTTTTTTTCAAACTCCAGAAAATCGCTGTTTGGCAGATGGCTAACAATGTTGAAAATTTAATTAAAAAATATTTACCCCAAAAAATTATGGGTCAAAAATTGCCCAATATATTTTTTAATGGATAATTTAATTTCTTAATAAAATACGACTAATCCATTGGAATGTTTTCATATTCAGCATATCTATTCTTTATGAGATATGTTATTAGTGTGCCTAGTAAAAAAATCCATAGTTCCTAGCTAAAGACAAACATTGAGGTTCATTGATTTGGGACCAGACCCAGTCGATGGAGTAAAATCTTTTTTCAATTCTATTTTTTAAAACAAATAAAATCATATAAAATCTACTAGAAATGAGCTAAAAAGTAATAATAAACTATTTCAAATCAGTTAAAGTCATTAAGTGAGCACAAGGCACAATTAAAACAAACAGTTTCTGGACTGGCCCTGTTATTGTGTCCACACCCTTCTAATACTTACTTTCTAATGGCTTTCGAAGTCTACATATATGCCAAATTCGAAACAAATTATATGATTTTAGTAGTACTTTATTAATTCTTATTTAAATAAATCAAAAAATTTTAGCCAAAATATCGATAATCATTATCATTTCAAGAAATTGAAATTCAAACAACATGTACGCCATATTTCATCTTAATGGAACCTTGGGAAGTATGAACACTAGAAAATGTCAATTTCCTGATTAGATAACGTCATAGGGCCGCTATCTAAGTCCCAGTATTAATTTTTAAAATGAGAATCTTACTCATTTGTCATGAGGAATGTATGTGCTAAATTTCAATCAAATCGTCCCATGGGAAATACATTGTTATTTTAGAGGGTGGTAGCTCCTCAAATCTACCAGCTATACAAAAATGGGAAGTCTACCAAGGTTTTAAGCGCATTGATAATAAACTATATACGTAGATGTAATTAGATTGGCCATCTAAACTAAAACATAGATCCAGTGGGGGTTGCCATTAAATGAAAATAGACTTATTTTCTACCAAAAAACTATGATAACACACTGGATATTAGTCCTTTATGATCTACTTGCAATGTGCCACAGTTTACCAATCATCGTTTACTTATTATAATTTATTTCTCAAATATTTAACATTAAAAATTCTAGTCCTACACTTATTTTGCCTACGCTAATCTAACATCTATACATATAATATAATATCTATGGCAAACGATTAAGTCAAGAATTGTAAATTCCTACACATGTATCAGCTATCCACTATTATTTGTAGAGATTTTGGGAAGAAGCTAAATGTTTGTAGTGTGAACATAACTGATTTTTTATGTCTTCTACTGATATGAGTGTACACAGAAATTCTATTCAAAATGTTTTAAAACGATCATTTAATGAAAATTTCTTTGCTGAAAATGGAAGCTACGTTATATTCTGGAATATAAGCCCCCGGCCTACTTTTGCAAAAATAAAAACGATATTTTGTATATTCGATGTATAAACCACACCATTAGTTTTGAATTATAACAGTTTAAATTGACCCTTAGTTAGATAAATCACCACCCCCTGTAGTAGTTCATAGTTGGTAACTATAACATTATTACTTCATTCTATGACATCTATTACAGATTTTTAAAAATATTGATTTATGTACCCAGGGAGCTAATCAAAAGTTTTATTTGAAATAAAAAATTAATTGACAGATATTTTTTTAAAATTTGCTGTAAATGTGCCAAACAATTATCATAATAAATGTAGAAAATTTCATAAAAAAATATTGACACTAAAAAAGTTATTACTTTTGTGTCAAAAATTGACATAATCTTGATATTAGATTGGGAAAAAGTGGAAGTTTAATAATATGATAAAATATGAACTTTTTATTTAAATACCCTTAAATTTGGCATATGTAGTTCTTTTCCGATACACTAATAGTGTGCCAAGTATAAATATAGCTTTATCCCAAGTATGAAATTGAGATCCACTGACTACGGGACCAAGTCTGGCCAACACGTAAAACTGTTTTTTTCAAAAACGAATTCAGCGAAAAACCATTTTGGGTCATTTTCGTGCCATAAAATAGATATATTATTAAAAATTTCATTTGTGCACCTGCCCTGTAATAATGGGCCTCATATATCAAGAAACAAAAAATGTGAGGAATCTCCAATTTTTATACCTTATGTAGATTGAAATATTTACTGCAGCAAACATACAATATTAAAAATTTAAATCTTGCAAGCCTTACACAGTTCGAACACCATAGAATTGAACAAAAATATGGCTTTAACATAAAACAACAACTTTTCAAGATCAAATCAAAACTATGTAATCATGTGTGTCTTGTTCTACACCCAAGCTGAAGCATGATAAGATGGCCAGTCAAGCTCAGTGATTGAAGAAAGTACTATCTAGTATATCCAAAACCCGAAAATCAAAATCCATGAAAAAAATCCAGTCAGAAATGAAAAATGTAAAGAGTTTAAAATGCAAAACAATAACAAGAAATATGGTACGGGACTTAGGACCTTCAATGGTGAGTTTAAACCCGTGTGTACATAACCGTCACTGTTCCCATAATCTAATTATTATTTAAATCGTAAAAGGCTAAACTAGTACTAGTTGAATTAAAATCAACTTTCGAGATGGTGGAATCATTACATTTATACTAACAATGTATATAAAAAATGAATGGCCATGGCTGACTGAAGAACCAATATAACAAATAATACCAAAAATATCATAATTTGTGGTTATTATAATAAATGTTATTTGGTCAACTACATTACTGCAGTTTTTTTGTAAATTAATATAGTGAATGTTCTTGGAAAATTGATAGTATTATGTATAAGTGATAGAATGTGGTGTAACTATTTGACAATTATTACAAAATCTATCATTATAAGTTTGGTGATAAAATGGATTACTGTCAATATCAAAGTGTTCATCACTAGCCAAAAGGAATAACAATTGGAACAAATATATGTAGTTTCGGCTAGCTAAAATTGGAACAATAGACTGTCTTGTCATTACAATATGTAACCTTAATGAAAATGAATTTGTGGGGAAAATAAAATGTGAAGTTCGATGTATAAACCCCACACGCCCCACTTTTGGAGTTCAAAATGGGGTTTCAAAGTGCAGTTTATATTCCTGAATATACAGTATTTAAAAATATATCACACACGTATAATTATTTTAAATAGCGTCCATTCTTCAGAAAAGAAATTTTCTTCGAATGGCCACTTTAAAAGATTTTGATTGGAATTCCTGTATTTTTCTAATTGTATGTTTTAGATGCTATCACCAAAGAAGTAAAATATCAAGAATTTAAATCGCCAAAGGTAAACTTTTCTGAATGTTGTTACTGTAGTGGTAAAAAGAACAATGTTGATGGTAACATATTTGAGAAATCAGGATGCCCCTTAAAATGTGTTTTTCTTATTAAAATGAAGAGATAACATTTGGAAAATGTTTAAAAATGTTCATTTAATGAAGAATAAAAATATCGAGATAAGAACTGCAAAAAGTCATTTATTGAACATGTTTTGACAAAAACATTTATCATCATCAGCAATTTACATATTTAAACTGAGCAATGAATTATAAATACCGCGATAAGATATACAAAATAAACATGAACAATTAATTAATTAAAACTTTTACATTGAGACATGGTTTATATTTAAGAATAAAAGGAGATTCTCTAATTTTTACATCGAAATCACTAGTACCAAAAGAAAACGCTTTGAAATTATTATAACTACTACTTTTACAATTACAACAAAGAAAATGTCAGAAGGGAGATAGCTTTGCAGTGTTCATTAACCCTAGTCACAAAATGTCTGGAAGTCTTAACAATCTAAGAAATGTCTCCATCATAGATTGCATTATCCCATTTTTAGATCTTAACATATCTGTTAAAATAACAAATCTACTTTTAATACATACAGAAAACCAACTTTTACAAGTTTATTTTTGAAGGTACGTAACATCAAAGTTATACCAGGAGAACTCCAGCATAGTCTTGTAGTGGCTGATGTATGTAGATACGTTTGATGCAGCGAAGTTGAAGAAAAAGAGAATGCAAGTGAAGCAGACTAAAATATTTGGAGGTTGGAAAATGAGACAATACAGAGGGAATTTGAAGAAAAGATGAACATATTGTATGAACAGAGTAAAGAACCTATATCTGGATTAAGTATAGAAATTGTGCTAAACAGGCAGCAGAGGAGTTTTGTGGGATAAGTAAAGACACCACTTTTATTTGCATTAGTTGTGGACGTGTTGTCGGAGAAATTGAGAAAAGGGGAGTTATTCGAATTGCTTATGCTGATGATTTGGTGATAATGGCGAAGTACATGAAGGAGCTAGATACCAGTTTATGAATTGGAAACTGACATCCCATGGAAAAGGTTTGAAAGTAAACATGGGAATGACTAAGATCATGGAATGTGGAATGAGTGGCGAAGTCTCAGTGAAGGCAAAGATTGACCCTTGTGGAATATGTGGCAAAAGAGTGATTAGTAACTCATTGTCGTGCAGAAAGTGAAAAATAGATCCACGTTAGATGCTCTGGAAAGAAGAGAGTCACAATCTCAATGACTATTGATTTCAAGTGCAAGAAATAAATATATGCAGGGAAATGAATCTGATAGAATTATTACAGAGCATGGGAAGATTGAAGATAAGGTGTAAAAAGATCTTGATAGAGTGAAGGAATTTTGTTACTTGGGAGATACACTAAGTGCGGGAGGAGGCAGCGAATTAGCAGTAACAAAGGTTTAGAGACCTAGAATCAGTGCTATGCGGCTATAGACTGGCTCTAGTAATTAAGGGACAAATATATAGCACATGTGTTAAACCAGTAATTGCATATGCGGCAGAGATATGGGGGGTAGTAAGATCAATAGAAGAAAATATCCTAAGAAGAGCAGAAAAGGCTAAGGTTAGAAAGACATGTGGAGTTAAGAAGTGGGATAACATGAATTCACAATTGTTGATGGAAAAGCTTGGTCTGCGAGAGTCCATTGTAGAGGTAGTGAGAGGGAGCTGTTTAAGATGGTGTCGTCATGTCCTGACAAAGGAAGAGAATAATGGTGTAAAAAGGGCATGGAATCTCGAAGTGTAAGGCGCCCAAAGTTGTCCTGGAAATGTATGGCAGAGAGAGGATCATGAAGATAGAAAGTGCTAAAAAATTGGTGTAGCCAGTTGGAAAGAATGAGGGTCGGCAACTCACTGTCAAAGGGAAATAAACTGACCTCTTAAAAATATATGATAGCTTCAATTCAGAAACCTTTTAAAAATTATATTTATTTCATTTGATTTTAAAAAAATCTACAAAAGATTAGTCAAATTAATTAATGACATTTGTTAATTGTTAGATAAGGATTTTGAAATATCAAATTTATATTATTTTGTTTTTTGGTATGATAAAGAACTGCTTCTTTACCGCATGGTGATATAGGTAGTTGTGTAAATTTGTATTAATTGTTGTTTAATGATATCTCATTTTAATACTTTGTTATTTTATTTCATTTTTGTGTTGTCTTGTGTGCCCTTGTCTGTTTGTCACGTGTGATTTGCTATGTGTCTAGATCGAGGATATCATTCGCAACATTCATCGCATCTTTACCATTCAGTTTGCACGCCAACAGTCATTTATATCAGAGCCGCCCGGTTATGCCTCCACTACTTCACTGGCTTCTTCTAACTCATCCAATAATTGCACTTCCAATCTCACCGTTGAAACACCGGCATCTTTTACCTTGACTCCACACGAGCTAAATGTCAGCAATACCCCCACAGCCTCCACTGTTGTAGGCCCTTACTCAGATTTAGAAAATTCTTCTTCCATTTCTCTCTCAAAGACCGATTCGACAGCCACCATTGTGCCCCAGATGTCATCAATGGCCCATGTACAACCTCCATCTAAACGTCCCGTCAATATTACTGGCTCCATTGATGTCTTTAAGAATCAGCGTAATCTGTCTTCAAATTCTTCCCAGATACAAATGCCCAGTTCATTAGCAAGAAATTATGGCCAACCAGACAGCTCACCTTTACTAAATCAAAATGGTCACTAAAGTTAGAACATATTTGATTGTAGAAGATGAGGATTGGAATGAATGTACATATACCTACCTACCTTCTTTCATATTGTATGTAGAATAGGAGGGAGGGGATTGTACCGCTCTCTAAATCATAGTGATTGAAATGTTCATTACCTAAAAAACATACATAAATCCAAAATATATTTTTTAAAGTTTTTAGAAAGTATACTTTTACATATTTAAAATTAAGGGCATTAGATAAGTTGCGTTATTGTTTTCTTATATTCAGTATGCAAATATATATCTAAAAAGTTGTTTGATTCGGCTAGTTAAAACAAACTTTTGGACCCAATTTCTCTTAATTAATTGGACTAATGCTATTCAGGAAGAACTACATCAACAAAACTTGCACAAATCTCTAAATTTGAAATCAACATTGTCTTTGTTGATGAAAGTGAACACCAAGGGGATACGCGGTACAAGCCCCTTGCTTTATGGAATCCTACGCCGGACAGAATTTATCTTTCTGAATTGCATAAGAAAATTTAGTTTACTGCATTTGCTATATTTAGTAATCCGTGCATTTACCGGGTATACAAACTTAAAATTTTTATTTAGCCGAATTATTTCTTTCCATTATAGATTGGTGTTAAAAGTATTTTGAAGTTTTAATTATTTAATATTTTTGTGTGTATGATGGTGAAAATGCTTTTGTTCTGAATAAATTAGGTGTTCTAACACGGAATATCTAGAACAGAACTGAAAAATATAGTATTTTATTAACTTTTCACATGATATTCGTGCTCTACTTATGTATGTATAAATAATTAAGATGTTATTAGTACTTGCGCATTTATAGAGTATGCAGAAAATTATATAAAAAATAATAGCTTATCTGACAAGAATGTGTATGTGACAATTGACAGTAAACTTTGTACAAAAATATTTGTGAAAACGTTTGAAATCATCCACTATCCCGTTTTCTATGTGAAAGTTGTGCGAAACGTTTATCTATGAGCTAGTACGCCAGAGAATTATAGGATTTCTGAAAATGGGCTAAACTGTGGACATCCATAGCTTGTACAAGTTTGTACTAAATTTGGCCAGTAGATTGCGGTTTGTTAGGTTAACAACGTGTGCAAATTTCATAGAAATCGGTGCAGTGGGTTCGAACTAGGAATGCTTAATGGTAGCCATTTTCAAAAATTGTTCTTTATTTCTTCAGCACCGATAATGGATCTTAACTTTAACCGATTTCAATGAAATTTGACAGATGAATACAAAATTATTACTTGCTTTAACTACTTGAACAATAACATTTCTTTCATGACTGGCTATGAATTTATTTTTAAGATCAGTAAAACGAAAATTAGATCTATTGTTCAATGTGCATTTCTGAGCTTTTTAGATGCCGTTTGCAACAAAAATTACGTTAATTCGATGTACTATACAGCATTTTAAAATTATAAAATTGACTAAATAAATATATTTGCAGCTTTTTTTAATTGATGCTGCAAAATATTTTTTTAATGGAGAAAACGCGAATGTTTTTCGAATCATCTAAAAATAGATTTTTTATTAAAAGTTTTCTATTTAGTTAAAACATATAAATAGAACAAAAAGGCCTAAAAAGGTTAGCTCTCACAAAAAAATCCAAAATATGTACTTGAAATAGATGGAATTAAATATGGTTAGCTATGATATTTAGGTTGGAACGGCTCTAAAGAGATATTAATAAGTAACTAGGTATTTCAATACATGAATTAGCAAAGGCGAGAAAACTAAAGGTACATTAATTTTAATTCAAATATCACGCTGCTAACAATGATCTAAAAATCTTTGTTTTCTTAAACTATGTATATTTTTTACTTTGTTAACTCTAAAATCTTTAAAAATAATTTAATTCATGACTGAAATACCTAGTTACTTATTAATATCTATTTAGAGTCATTCCAACCTAAATACCATAGTGAACTATATTTAATTTCATTTATTTCGAGTATTTTTGGTATTTGTTTTGTAAGAGCTAGCCGTCTTTTAGGCCTTTTTAACCAATCTTATAATTATCATACTTTTCTCAGACTCATTGGTTTTGTTTCTGATATATTTTAATTAAAATGCATTATTTTCCGGACACCCGATTTTTCTGAAAATTTATGAGAGTGTTTCAGAAAACATTAATGTACAAAGATTGTCTGCAAATTAATGCGCGGGTACTACATATTATCACTTAGTTAGAAGAGAATAAATTTTGTTTCATTAGTTTGCATGCATGCCATGGGAATCTTCATACTTTTGGAATCCAAAAAAAATTTTTTTATAGCAGTATTTCGTATAATTTTGAGACATGACTTGGCCAATAAGAAGTAGCTCTTTTGCGAGATATACAGTGATCGTATATACAATGCCCTTCTTTCAGTCATGTTTTATTGTATCCGTGTTTAGAACATTTATAAAACTTTCTTTGGTTCCATTACAGATACACAGAATCAAAAGTGTTAAAACATAGGTAACTTCAAATCAACGTTGTACATGGTTGAGACTTAATTTTGTGATTGATTGTTTTTCAAATGTTGTTTTTAAATGTTGTTTTCAATCAGATTTTTGCTCTTTACTTTGTTTATTGTTTAAAATTAGATTCACCAAATCTGCTCTAGTTATAATAAACAGCAGTAACTGAGCAAGATTTTATGGAGTTTAAAGCACAATCAAATCTTTTAGTTTGTCATCATTACTAACTATAATGTTAATTTAAACATTCTATACATTTCTATTTTATTGAAAATATGCTATACACTTTTATCTAAGTATTTTCTACATTCCTAGTTTTTATTACAAACACTACATTCCTAATTTTTAATGCAAGCTTTTTCTACATATTCTATTCTTTCAATTTAGTGTTCTCCATGTTTTCAAATGCTTATGAATTTCTAAAAATTTTACCGATTGCAAAGTCTACAAAGTGTACTAGATGTTTTTTTTATTATCTAAATGACTACAAAGAATATTTATTATTGTGAAACACACTATAACAGTACACTTATTTTATTTAAATAGTAAATACTTTTCATACTATAAATTTGATATGTGAACATTTAGAGAACACTGACATACACTTGCCAGGAACTGATTAAATTCCATGCAATTTTTAGTGCTAGCTATCATTTGATTTTTTTTAAATATCTCTAGCTTTATAGCTTCAGAAGTTGGGATCTGTCTGTTGTGCAAATTATTATTGCTTTTAACCAAAAAAGAACACTTTATATTTGTGATCTAAGTATTTTATAATACATTAAAAAAACAATTTTTGTTGTTCCTTATTAATCTTAGTTTATTCGTTCGATTTTCTATATTTTTGTAATTAGACTAGATCTATTTTATTTATTTGTTAATATTGTTGTGTATGTATTTATCATTTTGTACATCTCATATAATATTTCATTGTTACATTATTACCAGTTTTGAAATTTACTGATTGATTTTGTTGTTTTGTCTAATTGTTGTATGTTGCATTAAAGAGCCATACACAGCAAACAAATTTAAATTTGAGGGTTAACCAAAATGGTAGGTCATACCACAGAATAATCATTTATACAGAATATCAACTCTCTTTGGATCTCTATCTTTTCTATAGTAAATAAAATTAAACGATTTTTATAATAATTTGTTAAATTGAGCCTCGACAAAGTAGCATAATTTTTATACAAATAAATTCATAGATTAATAAATTAAGATTTAATTTTGTTTAAAATATTAGCGAAACATGTCTTTATATCCAATGCACAGTCTATATTGCAAAATTGTTCAATTTAGGTAATGGAATGATGATTGTGAATATTATATGCACCCCCGGTCGATATAAACGCAACAACATTTTTTAAACTGAAAATTTCATATTATGTATGCAAATTTCCAATCTAAGTTAAATAAATACTGCTGAAACTCAATATCATCCAACTTTCAGCATAAATACACTTTAAGCTATTGTGTTTATTGATATTTTTGAAACTTTAAATTTAAATTTTTTTAACTTTAAAAAATTTAAAATGTGTAAAAAATTATGTCATAAAAAATGTTGTTGCGTTTATATCGACCGGGGGTGTATATATGTAATTACATTTTCTATTGAGAACAATTCATAGTGGTATAAAACTGCATACACCTCCTGCTAGAGTCGGATCTCTGTATATTTATTACTCTGGGTCATACATATTTTAAAGTGCCTATTAGAAAACCATAGATTTTGATACTAAAATGTCATTTAAATATGGATAGTTTAAAATAAACCTTGAACGCCCTGTATATTAAAAAACAAACTATATAATCCTTTCATTATTGCTTGAGAAATAGCTTTTTAAATATACAGGGTGATTCAAAAGTTTTTATTTCTAAAATTGACCCAAGATAACGATTTCTGTTGTTTCCTCCAAAATAAAGGGGTGAATTTACCAATAGATTTGTCGCATGAAATGTCAAATCTAAAATCAATTATGGTAAAGCTTTTGAAAATTTTAGAAAATTATTGTTCACAAAACATTGATGTTGTGTCAGAAATTACCAGTTACAAATGACAGATATAGGGTGTATTGGAAAAATAGCTGTTTTCCAAAATTGTAATATTTATTGATACAAACAGCACATGTATATGAATAATTGATAGATAGATACATGAAATTATATTTACAGTTACAACCAACCACCTTCGTGGTCAATGACGTCTTGACAATGCAATTTCAACTTCTTTTACTGACAGTCCATGATTTCAGCAGTGTTCCTTTGGAGAGCCGGTCCTAGATATTCTCTGTTGGAAAATCAATGCGTATTCGCTCCATTTCCAATTTGAGAATAACAAATCAGTTAAGATTTGTGACTTAGGCGGATTGAGGTAGTCGGACGTAATTTTTTCGAAGAAATTCAGTTGTGACCACTGAGACGTGGGCGAGTATTATTGTTTGCATTCTCCCACAATATGGCTTTACCACCGTCCCGCAATTCATATGTAGAAAATGCGGCAAAGGCTTTGGTCAAAAACGTTACATAGATCTCAGAATCTACCGTCCAGCACCTCGAAGTTGCAAGCTACAAGTGCCATGAACTTGATCTTCTCAACCCTCGTTCGTCACAGAGTTGTGGAATAATATCCATCTGGACAGCTCCAAGATTTTCTTGTTGATGGACTACCCTTGGCCCTACTAAAGAAACATTTTTTATCCGTGTGCATTAACCTGATGTACTGGGTATTTAACGCTTTCAGTATTTCTCTACAGCACTGAACACATTTCATCTTATTCTCCTCCGTTAGTTTGTGTGAGACATACCGATCATTGTTGATTGCCATTTGCTCTAAGTTCTCAGATACAATTTAGTAGATCATGTTGTGACTGGCATCAAGCAGTGCCGCCAATTGCCTGCAACTCAAATTCGGATTTGCTGTTATTTCATCATGACACGCTGAACCAGGTCGCTCCGTTTGTCAGAAATTGTCCACTTCTGTCTGCTTTGTCAAAACTGTCGGCTTTCATCACAATCCGACGGACACTTTGCTCCGAAATATTGTCTTCTCCCCACGCTTTGTATATCTATCGGTGTCTGCTGGACATTGACCATTTCTTCTATTAGTCTCTATCAGAAAAAGAATATCGCGTTTATTTGTCTCCATAAATGGTAGAAAATGGATTTAAAATGTAAAAAATGCAAAAGTATATGTCATCTTTGAATCTATGAAATTATAAACTAATACATATTTATCAATGCAATCTGTCATTATTCAGACAGACATAGACCACAGCGTTTATTATGCATGCCACGGATCTATCTATGATATATCAAGGGATCTATCTCTGCATCAGGCGGACATTTTTTGGTGTGGACTATATAAACAACTATTCAAAATAGATACCAATGCACAATTTCAATATTTTTGCTCTATTCCGAACATAATGGAAAACGGCCTAATGGGAAAGATTTTACCAACTATACATACTTGTATAAAGAAGAGCCAACTGACGTGTAAATTGTCTCCAAGAGCATTGAATCTCTTGAATCTTTTGAACTCACTAGTAGGACTGACGAATGTGTTAAGGACAACACTGAAAATGGTGGTAGAAAGTAATGGTCAACCCAAAGGACATAGATCACCTGCAGAACGATAGGCATTACTCCAGTTTCAGATGAGCTTATTATCGCTATTATTGATCAAAAGGAGCAATCAAGAACATCTTCACCGACAGCCTGACAATAGATAATTATAACTTCTGGCTTTTCACACATTTAGGTGGGGTCGCTGATACGCATCCTTTTCCTCCACTTTTTGCGGTCCATTGCATCATCTCAGACTCCCACCTCCATAATCTTCACTGATATACTCTTCCCATTTCTTTTTGGGTCTTCCACACCTCTTCTCCTTACCACATGTCCTAACCCGCGGAGCCTAATCTCCCTAAGTTTTCTTTCAATTCTCCAATAGTCATCCCCTCCCTCACCTCATTTATCATTTGTCAAATCTCGTCAGTCCTAAAGAACGCCTTAGCGTTTTCATCTCGGCCACCTGCATTTTTCTTCCTGCTCCTTTGTAGTAGTCACAGTCTCCATCCAATACAGCAGTACTGGTCTGACCATTGTTTTATACATTTTACCTTTCACCTTGTCTGGTACTTTTCTGTCACATATAACACCAGTTATCCTTTTCCATGCACCCTATCCAGCTTGTATCCGTTTCTTCAACTCTTTCTCAGATACACTGTTGAACTCAGGTATTTGAACTCCTACCTGATTGATCTTTTCTCCCTGCATTTTCACCTCTATCTTTTATTGACCTAGGGCCTGCTCTCAATCTCAAATACTCTGTATTCTGCCTACTAACTCGCATTCCCCCGTCCTCCATTGCTGCTCTCCATATTTCTAGTTTATGCTCCTGACTACAATCCTATAACCACATCATTTGCGAACAGTATATCCCAGGGTGCTTCTATCTGTACTTTACTTGTCACAGTCTATTACCAAAGCAAAAAGAAATGCACTGATGGCAGATCCTTGATAAAGTCCCACAGTCCTCCGGCAGTACACCTCACCTTTGTTGTATGTATACCCCTTGTACATGTCTTGGATGAGTCTGATGTACTTCTCCTCTAATTCCCTTCAGCCTCAAACAGTTGTCTTGGTAGCCGGTCATATGCCTTCTCCAAATCGATAAAGATGAAATACATGTCTTCCTGTCCTTCCCTGTACTTCTATATCACCTGCCGCACCTTAAAAATAGCATAAAACCAAACTACTGGTGCGTTACTGTCACTTTCTCTCTCAATCTTTTATCCACAATTCTCTCCCACATTTTGAATTTGAAAAGGCATTTGACAAGTGAATTGGAAAATGCTCATGTAAATACTACAAAATAGAAATTGACTAGAAAGACCCAAGACTCATTCAAGATCCCCACATCAATCAAACGGCAAACGAAAAATTGAAAATAACGTATCAGATCCAGCGAAGATAGGACAAGGAGTAAGGCAGGGATCTGTTATCACCACTATTATTCTCAATCTATACCGAACGCATGATGAATGAAGCATTCGACAACGTCAATAACGGCATTAAAATAGGTGTCGAGTATTACTACAAGAAGTACGATTTGCGGATGATCAAGGAACAATAGCAGACAACAAGGACTACAATAGCTCATAAATAAACTCAATGATAAAGCTAAAAAATCAATATCAGGGTCAATTAACAACAAGAGAATCCAAGTCACTTTCCCAATTGAGAATGGAACATTGTCCTCTTCTTACACAGCAGTATCAACATCGAAATCGTCTTGGAAGGCAACAGAAATTATGATGATTGTGGTGCCGAGGAAGAGAAGAACCATTGGATTGTTTGCCCAGTTACCGAGATGAAGAAAAGAAAATTGGAATGTTGAAGCTGTTGACGGGGTGCTGGCTGGTTCCTTCATTGACAGCTGCAACGCAACAACTATTACAATCACACTTCTCCATTCATCAGGAAATATATACTCGTATTAATAGTATGTTTCTGTTCTTAATCTACTAAGATATGTTTATATTTTTAGAAAGTTTGCAAACAATTATGGTGTTTGTAAAATATATTTTGCAAAACATTTTTTGAAAAAATGTATAAATTTTTTTGAATATACCTGATCGGACACCATGTTGTAGACTGATATTCAAAGGTAAGTTTATTCGCCTTATGCAAGAGAATTTCTATCACTCAATGCATTAGACTCAGAATACAAGAACTACTGGAGTTACTACCACTTGAACGCTTTTGTAACACTTCAGGGATTTTCCTAAGAGATGTGAGCTATGTCTGCAAAACAATGGCGAACTTTTGAAAAGCAATAACTGTGAACTATAATATTTTTGTAATGTTCGTAAATAACGGTATTTGATTATTTATTATATATTTTATATGTATGGGTAATTTCAGTGCAATATATACTTGTGTAGTATAGCTCATTTTTAATTTCGTCATAGGTAATGCACGTGATCTTTTGGAACACAGATATTTTTCTATTAAAAGAAATAAATCTATAATTGAAACAACCACCACACTGCCTTGACAAATATTTTTTTATGGGACAGCCTATATACCTACATACACATATATGTGTATTAATATGTATATTTATAATTTCAAAACACTGACTACGTACCTAGCAATAATATTTCCTATTATATTATATTTTTAGGTTAGATCAAAGTTCTCATCGAAACTTCACTGTACGTTTCTAATTGATATACTGCAACTGAATTTCTAAAATTGATCTCAATTTTGTAATCTATAATTTACTTAAATTCATGTACCTAGGTCAAGGATGTTCTTGATGATGTAGTTAAATTAAGAATAAGTCTTAATATTAACTTAAATGTAACATTGGATATTTAGTTTTTTTATACTTTACATGCAATTAAGAAATTATTAGTTTAGTTGTCCTTTGGGTCATGCTAAATTTTGTAGTTGTAGGTATTTAAAAATGATGTATATATTCTCCTTATATTTACTGACCTGAACTATACCTAATCATGGTAGTTGATATTGTATTTATTTCTATTTTTATTATTTCAGTAGTTGTACTTTATTGTTCAAAACAATAGGTGCTTTTAGAGCTTTCATTAATTGTTACATCTCAAAACAGTCTTCAATTTTTTGTTACTTTAATTACAGAATGTACCTAACAATACGTAGTTTAATATTGTTTAGGTATGTACCTACCTAATTGTTATACAATACTTAGCATGACAAAATGTTAATGGTCCTTGTACCGACACTATTTCTCTTTATCAAAATTTTTGTCATTTATGAAAAAGTAAAAATTCATAAATTTATAATCATATTATTTTAGTTAAGATAAACTACTCCGTAGTAAATTTGCGTACGAAGAACTATGGTACAGGACGGATAGTTAATAGAAAATCTCCACTTTAAAAAGGATATAAATGTATCTCCTTTTAATCTTTTATCAAATATTTATTCACCCACTAACGGTGGATTATTGTTTAATAACCAGTGATTTATTTTTCGTTATGTTAGGAGAAAATCGTG
>JAUYWI010118972.1:0-10432 GCA_034780595.1 Parotoplana pacifica
CCCAGGTCCACCTTGCCATCCTCTCTCCCTAGAACGTCCGTAGACCTACCCCTTCTTGATACCTACTTAATGGAGAAACAACTGATGAAAAACGACATTTTATAGAAGTCATAATAAGCCATGTCAATTGATTGTATTCCAGCAATTTTTCAATATAATTTGAGTATTCATTCATTATTTAATGGCTCAATTTTAGCCGAGTTATTACACGGCTATGAGGCCATGGCCTTGAATACAACTGACCTAAAAGTAGGTTTTTAAAGGTCCACAATTTTAAGCAGTAGGTAATGTAAATATGCATATATTCTTTCCAATTGTGACATTTTTAAACTTGTATTCGATTTCTAGTCCTAATGATTGAATGAGCAGCAATAATTTTACAGGGCGTCGGGAGAAAATACGTTTTTTTCTCACAACCAATAATTATATTATAAATCACGCAGTTATTCATTGTAAAGTTTATGTGCCACATATTTTTTTATTATCTCTGACTAGCCGTTTCTTGAGAACAAATAAATCATAGATATCGGGTAGGTTACTTACATTTAATATGTATAAAAATGAGAATCCGACTTGACGTACCTTCAAAATCACAATGGCCCTGCTGCCAATAGTTTTATGTAAATTAAATGTAATCTTCTAATATTTATTTTTGGTATATTTGTATTTCATATGCTGTAGGTATATGCACATATCAAATATTACCTTTGCAATTAAATGTTATCGATTTGAGTTATAGAACTGTCACTAACAATATTTTTATTGTTTTAGACCAAATTTATTTGAGAGTTAATTTTAGCCCAATAAACATTTGAACTGTTTGCCTGAGTAAAACAAATATTGTTCTCCCGTTACAGAGTTGTGCCATCGGAAAATCAAAGTCGGATTATTAAAAACTTAATGTAAATCTAATGCTAAACTATCTCAAATTACTAAGGAATTCTAATCTCTGTAATGCCCATATTTAAGTGTCTTTTATAGGCAAAACTATCTATCAATACCTACTAATTAAACATATTATAGAAACACAAATTGATCTTAAATACAAGTAGCCTTTGAGAATTAATTGCATTGCACGTCATCTATTAGGTCTCATTTTAATAATTAACATTTTTATGTCCATCTCAACCAACATGGTATTGTTTAAGATGCAGTTAGCCAAATGGTTGTTCTACATCTACAAAATACAATTCCTAAATCTTCTACAAAAAGCAAATAAATGGTTATTAGCTTACATCATTGTCCACGATACCTCTGTGTACGACGACTTTATGAATACTGATCACGAAATACTTTTCTTTGACAAGCTATTTTTAATCCAACAAGAAATTAAAGTTTTTGAATGTAGATTTTTTGGTTATCTCTGTGTAATAGTTCAAAATATTGAATTTAGTGACCAAGATAAAATAATACTGTTTTTAGTTCGTGATCTCCAGCTGGATTTTAACCCATCCCTAAACGAAAATTTTAATTTGCTCGATTAGAGAATTTGGAATTATTTTATCAATTTTGTTTCATTTTTGTATATAAATATGGAATATGTACATCGACATATACATATGATAATAACCAATCTCTTTGATTCTACCTAAGGCCTGGAACGTAGTTTGGCAAATCTAAGATCACGTGACCAGAAGACGATTAATAACCTTGTACAAAATTAGAAATCTATCTCTCTTGTTCTCTACTTTGGTCAGGTACGTGTCTATGGATTCCACTTTCTCCGCTGTTCCCTATTACTTGAGAAGTGCTTAAGATCTGAATATGACACTCTTACAAGATCTGTTAACATGTTTTTCCTTAGTTTGCCCAGAAGTCTGTCTTCAATGACTGTTTTCAGTCGGTTATTTCTTCTCAATGTGTGATCTATCCAATTTTAGTAGGTTCCTTCTTTCACTGATATCCGTTGACTTCTTCATTTGTCTTCTTGTCTTGCCATGAGATTTCGTGCATTCTTCTCCGTATCCACATTTCAAATGCTTTGATTTTCATCTTAATGCTTTCATGTAGTGTCCACGTCTCATATATAGAAGTATGCTCCAGATTAGTATCTTAACTATTTTGTTCTTTGTTTCTAATTTCAGACTGTTGGTTAGAAGTTCTCTTCTTTTTGTAAATGATGTCTTTGCCATTGCTATTCTAATTCGAATTTCTTCTGGCATCTTCCATTTGATCTAATTATTCCTCCCAAATATTTGAATTTCTTAACGTGTTCTACTTGTTGGCTATTCAAAGTAATATTGACTGGGTCCTTCCCCATTGTTGGTATTCTCATTACCTTCTTTACGTTGATCCTCATATTGAATGTTTTGGTTTTATCGTGGAGATATAGTTATGAGTTGTAGAAATCCCTGTCCAGTGTCTGCTATTGTCCCTTGATCATCCGTAAATCGTACTTCTTGTATTAACTCGCTATAAAATAGTTTTAAAAATTGTTATGAGATATAGCAAAACGCAATAGGAGTTTTTTTATTAAAAAATAGAGTTTGTAATATTGAGGATATTAATTAGATAGAATTTCCCCAAAAAGTTTTGTTGTTCAAACTAAATCTAATTATGAAATTAACTTTGTGATGGTTAATTCCATTGTCTAAATATATTATCGTTAGATTGGGCAGTAATTCTTTTAGACAAGAACCTAATTTAATCAAATAATAGGCCTGCTTTGTATCTGAAAATGTATTTACGTTATATATTAATCCCTGGTTTAAAAACAAATATTTTTAGTTCCTCATTTTCTGGCTTGTTAATATTTTTAATGTTTTTAACGAAATCAATTTTTAGTTTTATTGATGTTTATCAAATTAGGTTTAATTGGATAATGTTATTTAATTTACGGTATTAGCTAGATTTGTTTTTCGTACTCCACTGAAATTTAATGATTACATTACTTCCCCAATCATTACTAAATTATGGAGTGTCCGTAGTTGGCGTTCTCGTTATAGAAGTACCTAAATATAAATTATCTTTGATATATTTTTTTTATGTTTTCCTTTTTTCGAAATTCTTGGGTTTGGTCTGCCAGCACAAATCAAAGATTTGAGTTAAAAGTCTCTTTTGCGAATTTAATCCGACTTTATCAACTTTTCATTCTCTGATTGGAGAATTATGTAATTGAAGTCTGCTTTATATGGTCAGAGTACATTGAGGAACTTTTCAGAGATGATAGAGGCCAGAAAACATGGATGATAGTCATCCCATCCTGAAATCTGAAGTGGCAGCAGCTATACATCAGGCAAGTCAAGTGGGCCGGATAGGATTGTCATTGAATTGATCAGAGCCGTGGACGAATGTGGAATTGAGAAGATCACAGAGATTGCGAACAAAAGCTATGACACCCGACACATCCCGGAGGACCTGTCGAGATCTATCTTTATCGCAATGCCAAAGAAGCCTGGGACAGTGAGATGCAAATTACATAGGACGATGATCAGCCTCATCAGTCAAATAACAAAAACAAATATTGCGGATAATTATGAGAAGAGTCCGCTCTAAAATCACTCCGGAAATCAGTGCACAACAGTTTGGTTTCGTCAAAGATGCGTATCGTAATCTTTTCTTTACGGATGATTGGAGAACGTATGGTTGATGTCCAGAAAACTATATATCTGTGTTTCATTGATTATACAAAAGCGTTTGACAAGGTCAAACATGAACGGCTCATGGGAATTCTAGAGCAGTTGGAAATCGATGGAAAAGACATTAGGTTCATTCGGAACTTAGGTTGGGAGCAATAAGCAGGTGTGCGCATCAAAGGTGAAGTGCGCAAATATACCCAGATAAAGCGTGGAGTCCGTCAAGGCTTCATCTTTTCACCAGACTTGTTCAATGTGTACGGAGAGATGATCTTACGTCACTTGGAAGAAATGCCCAGAATACAGATTTACAGGTAAAATGATAAACAATCTAAGCCCACATTCTGGAAGTTGGATTACATCTTGCGAGATCGTAATACTCCTATCTCTCTTATACGACGTCTACTTAACTGTTATGTCGATCCAGACCTATGGAAGTGAGACCTGGACAATGACTAAATCAGATGTTGCACGCTGCAGAAATGTGATTTCTCAGGCGCATGCTCCGGGTGCCACATGCTGCACACGAGACAAATGAAAGTGTTTTTACAGAGAGATGGAAGGAAAAAGATCACTGATTCAAACTCCATGAACAAGACAAGTAATTTTTTCGGTCATATCATGAGAAAAGGTGGAATTGAGACTGGCAGGATTCTTGGTAAATAGGGGTAGCGGTTGACCTCGCGAGAACTGTATTAGTAGTCTGGAGCAGTGGAATCACTAAGAAAAGAGAAATGTTGAGGTGATAAGGATGAATATGGATAGAAATGTTTGACGAACCATGATCTCCAATGCTCTGATCGAACAGGGTACATGATGATGTTGATGATTTATATGTGGCTATACCTGATAGAAGACAAATTTTATTTTTTTATTTCAAAATGTTAACGAGATTTTCATGAAAAAAACGAAATTGGTCACTTACAAAAATGTTGTTTATGTTTTTTTGTGTATTACATGTTAATATGTTTAACTACATAAACAAACCTGTGGATGAATCTTTCAGAGTGATTCTGTCAAAATAAAATCCTACTGAGAAAAAATATTTGTTAGTCCAGAATAGTAAATGCTAAGAAAGTTCTTGCGCTAGATATAAAACGTTAAAGATTTTTTATTAAAGGGCATTAATATTCTGGCTTAAATTTCAATGTTTATTCTCATTAGTATTATCCACATGGAGCATTATTAAATATAATTATAGAGTCACTTATTAGCTGTACTAATTTCCTTGAAACTAATTGTAAACATTATATCTATTGTGTAGGATTTATTATGCAAACTAATTTGTTATCTATGTGTTTATCTTAACCCACACAAAAAGCACAATAAAAGATTATTTGCTCGTTTTTAGATGTATGTTTTTCTTTGCACTAACAATTATTTTTTCCTCGATCAATAATTTTTTATTATGCTAATTATGTTCAGTTTTAGTGGTGTTTAGAATAAAAGCAAAAACAGATCGCTTTTATTACGTTCAGATAACAAAATTTATTTTTTTGGAATTAAATTTAAAAGTGCATGTAGGTATATAATTGAAAGTCTATTGCGAATCAACATTAATCTAACCAAATTGAAATTGCTTAAATTTTACTCAGCGCATGCGACAGATGTAGATAGTGATTTAGATAGTTAATTCCACTAAAAAAGATTTATTGTAAAGTAGTAGCTGTAGTAGGCATACCTACATTTTACGCATTATTTTTACTCTTTTTTGACAAAATCATGACTATTTTAAACATGTTAAAAAGAAGGTAACAAAAAACATTAGGAACACAAGAAATTCAATTACTTAACAACAAAATACTGAAGGAAAAAGGTAGAAATCAGTCATCGAAGCAAATTATTTCCAACAAAATTTTAAGTCAAATTACAAAAGTAGAAATCGATATTGAAAAAGTTGTAAATTCCATAAGATGAACTATCGTTAGGGAAAGTGTGGACCTATCACACCAAGGCAGAGCTAGACCGGGAGCAGAGGAGAGGGGCCTGGGTTAATCGGGGGGCACGAAGGTCTGATGGGTCCATCATGTAGCACTCTGCTAGAGATGTTCAAAATTAAACCTCTCTACGTTGCACGAGTAGTGTGCCAGACGCCATCAACAAGACGTGCAAAAATGTACACTCAATGTTGAAGAAATATTGGTGAAAAAAAAGAGTTGTTTCGATTTACTTTAGATTTACACTACCAGATATCTAAAAATAACATAAATATTTTCTGAAAGTTTCTAACATTTTTGATCTTTTTAAATAATGTTGATGCTACCCAGAATTTTCCTATCCAACATATAAAAATATAACAGCATCAGAATTAAAACTACCAAAAAACATTACTTTCGATTGACCAAATATTATGAAACTTTCAATAAGTGTTTATGATATTTTTAGACATCTGTAGTGCAAATTTGAACCTAATATTGAAGCAACTTGTTTCACCGATATTTTTGTATGTACATTTTTTAGCGTTTGTTGTTGGCCTTTTTTGCGCCATACGCACTACTTGTGCAACTTAAGACGTTTACTTTTTAATATCTCTATTAGAGTTCCACAGACAATGGACCCATCAAACCATTGGGCACCGATTTTTTAATAATCCCTCCCCCCCTAGGGATTCCAGTCTAAGCATAATTTATATGAATATTGAAATGCAAGTAGACGATATTTATAGTAATCATACTATTGAGTTCGAAAGGTTTATTATTTTTTAATTTTGTACGTTATTCTGCAATAAAGATTTCATTCTACATAAACAGATGAAGTTATGGATACTCAAATTTCCTTTCTTTCAAATTCACATTTCTGATGTCTAAAAATAGCATGAAAGTTTCAAATCTCGCGAAGATTATATTAAAATTTTATTAATGCGAAAATTGCATGATGATCGATTACTTTGTTAAGGGGGAGACTGTTTCTTTTTTTCACACAAAAAAATCGAAGGTAGATTTTGTTTCGGGAACAGCGGGTTTATCGTAATTTGGTAGAAATCAAAGTGGTTGTTAATTTTCTTGTCTAACCATGCCGACACAACTTTTAAGTAGTCTCTTATTGCACCCAATTTATACAAACGTTTTAGAAAATATTTAGTTAAAAGATGCCTTAGTACAATTACTGTTTCTTTAGATAAATGATAAAGAGAAAAAGATTATTATCCTTTCAGTTGAATATGTAAATTCTGAAGATAACGAATATGAAGATGATGATGACGAGAATGACAACAACTCCGATACTGCTAACAATAAAGCCGAAGAAACCGAAGCCACGTGCGACGAGAACCAATGCAATGACGATGACGAGGGAGGCCAGGACTCAGGCCAAATCCCGCTGCTTCCCTTAAATCCCTCACAGAAGCGGTCTGAAAAGAAACAACACAATTCAGTGAACTCTGCGAAAGGTTTCCTTTTTGGTGACAAAAGGAGTACATTGAAGAAAACTACCAAGAAAAGAGTAAGTAAGCTGCTCTAATTTGTTTGTTGTATAGTTACGATATTCAAATTATTTATTTATCAATAAAAGATTAAGTATTTTAAATAATGGAACAAAT
Source organism: Parotoplana pacifica (assembly GCA_034780595.1). Classification (NCBI taxonomy): domain Eukaryota; kingdom Metazoa; phylum Platyhelminthes; order Proseriata; family Otoplanidae; genus Parotoplana; species Parotoplana pacifica. The sequence goes on from JAUYWI010118972.1 coordinate 7,114, forward strand.
AGAACACAACAAAAGTAATTAGAGAAAATAATACGTATTGAACAATAAGCATGGACTTGACTGAAACAAATACACAAAGTTCAAAGAATAAAAAAATCAGGATCAAAAGTTTCGGCACAAACACAATTAACGCAACACAGCGCCGCCTCACAGGCTCAGAAAGTTTGAAGTACTCCGGTCGTCACACTGCGCCACGCGTTTCTCGACCAATGGATCGCACGTGCGACTATCTACGCTTTCACCGTCTTTTAAATCGACGTCGGGAATTTATAGCACCCCTTGCAGTGCGTGGGTCGTTTGCCGCGTTCCAACCTCCCCCCTCCACAGGACACGGATAACTAACTTGAAAAGCCGGGCTTCGATCTCCCGTTAGAGGGGCGCATTGTTGCACTGGTTGAGATAAGATAAGATATATTTTTATTGGAAACAAATTAGACTAAAACTCGAAAGTTTGAGTGTCAATTACAAAAATTTCCATGATTTATAGCAATAGTGATACAGTCAAATAAAACAAGGGTACATAAAGAGAAAGCTAGCAAAGAAAATAGAAATTAAACTTTTTTGGAAATGTGCTGTGCGGGCCTTAAAATCGAAGGTGCGACGTTTTCTAAGTTGAGTGCCTAATATAGGGCGACGATGAGGAGCCAGAATGTCTGGTAGTTCGTTGTGTTGCACATACGTTTGAAGAATTTTGTTGCGAGGATCTGTCTGCGCTCAGCTAAGGTCGTAATTTGGTGAATTTTAAGAGCTTCGGCGTAATTAGCATGTCCAACTTATTTCTGAAAATGGAAATTGTTCAAAAACTTCGATACTGATTTAAATATATTAAAAAATTGAATATTGTGGTTCTGTTTTGGGACTTTCATTACTTCATATACTTAGGCTAACCCACTGCACCAATTATAATTTTTTCTTGTTGGTTGATATATTTCTCAAACAATTGTCTAAATTGTATGTTGTCGTCAAATGTGTAGTGAATTACGGGATAAATTGAAAAATAATGTAGTATCCATGTCCAAACTCCATTTTTCAGATACCTGTGGGTTATCTAATTTGGTAGGTACCACTATAAAAAAGTGATGACCCTAGCACCCATGTCCAATCTGGATACTGCCAAGTTAAAATGTAGGCTCGCCCTAATCACCCATGTCAAACATCGGTTGTCCAAGAACTTCAATACCAATTAACCAAATATTTTGAAAAAATCGAATTTCGTGACTTCAATTTTTCGACAATTAATTAGTTCGTAGAAGCTATTCTACTGCATCAATTTTGTTTTCTCTTGTTGTCTGATGTCCCTAGCACCTTGTCCAAATTCTGTGTTGCCGGTGGGAGCTCTGCACAAACGTGGAGCAAATTATGGCACCGATATATAACGATTTTAGAAAATTGAAATATTGTGACTTTGTTTTTGATATATATGAGTGGATCGAAGAGGCCGTGCTCCTGCATTTCTTATGATTTTTGTTCTCTGATGTCCCTAGCACCCAAGTCAAAAGTTTGTTTGTTGCCGGTGGCCCCCATTAAAACGTGACTGGCTCTATTCACCCAGGTGCTGCGGTTTTATGTCTTCTTAATTAACCGAAAAAAGCTTGCTTGGTTTCCTGGAATTGTGAAAAATGTGGTTGTCTCGCCAAAAGATATTTATCACTGTTCACCCGTGGAAAGGTTTTCTATAATTTGCGCCTATAGCATTCTTGGTGTTACGGTCTTTGAGTTAATCCACACTTCAAAAATATTTGCGGGAAATAACGAAAAAAAGGAAAAGTAATAAATAGATTCAATTAATTTTCCTACTGTATATCTATGCGGGTAGTGGAGGAGTTCATCCAAACCGTTAACGAAAAGTTTATTAAAAAATCACTAAATATTTCCAGCAATAGCAATTTCATTTATGAACTAATAACAAAGTGAAATAGAAAAGCTTGCCTAGATATTATTGTCATACGATCAGCATATCAGCTGACACCAATCTAAGTTCAAACATAGGAAGATTAAATATAATAGATTAGACCTCACACCACCTATTAACAGCAACATTCAGTCGGCATTGGCATGGTAATCCTAAGAGGTCAAACCAGACACACCCTTCTTGTTGCAATTGCATTTACTGTAGTGAGATGAGTACGTACGTACCTAACATAGAGAACGATAGTGTATGATCCAAATTGCAGCTAGGTAGGTACTTACTCAAATATATTATCCATATCACGCCTATCTTTCAAACAAAACAAGTTGTTGCATTTAAAGATTTTGTAAGATTATATCTTTTCTGTGCTTGTCTAGACCATAAATTTTCTGGGGGAAAGTTCTACAAATACTTGACTTCGCTTTACATATCCCTTAGGGTTCATTTTACTTATTTCACCTAATAATTCAGTTTTCCATGCCTAATTCAATGTAATAAACATAGCAGATAGAGAAAATAGAATAGACCTTAGAGAGTTGTTTTTTAATTGACGAAAGTATTTAAATTTATTGCTATTGGAATTCATAGCAAAAAGCATTCCCCTAATAATATTAAAGTCATGCTCATTTTTGTTAAATTCTGACATTATCAACTTGCTCCTAGTTTAAAATTCATTCATCTATTTATATAGAGACTATCACTGTATAAAACAAAATGATTTAATTGTAAGATCATGCTCACCAGTAAAGAAGGCCATCTCCAACTCAAAATCCAGAAGTTTACAAGGTCCAAAAACTGGCGGCTGACCTTCAACGGGCAAGGTCTGCCCCAATGGTCTGCGTAGACTAGCTCCTGAAGGCACAATCGAACTAGCCCGGCCATGGTAGCCCACAGGCAACCAGGTCCAGTTGGGCATCAAAGCATTATCAGGGCCGCGAAACATTGTCCCGACATTGACAGCATGATCACGTGACGAATAAAAATCGGTATAATCCCCTATCCGAGCTGGTAAGTGCATTGTTGCAGATGCCTGAGAGACGAAAGCCCTGTTGAAAAAATGAGAAAATAATTGGAATATACAAAAAACGTAAATTTTTATCTCCAAAAAATCTTTATTAGAAACAATTATTACAAACGCTATAATTACTATTAAATGATTAATATGAATGATATACTGTACATAATATGTAATACTTCAAATTGGAACCCTTCAGCTTCAATGCACTTTTCACACTTTGCCAAAAATATTTTGTCTGCCATTTCATTTGAAAATTTGTTGATCTCAGCCTCAAATTGTCTGGTTAACTGATGTCTGTTGGTTGGTCAGTTTTATTCCTCAGCGCGCCCCAAAGAGAAGAATCAATCAAAAACAGTTAGATCTGACGATCGTGGGGGCCATTCGACAGAACC
>JAUYWI010118983.1:0-10431 GCA_034780595.1 Parotoplana pacifica
TTAATAAAAAGCTTATTAATACAAGATATCGTTTTCCCGTTTTTTGTATGATTCCCGGTTTTATTAACAAAATCCCGGTTTTTCCCGGCCGCGGACACCCTGTTTTTTATACAATCCAGTAGTTGGCATTCAGTTTCTAAATAGAGTATCAATATATACAGATGATCAAAAATGGGAACAGAGAAATAATAATGAAGCTTTTAAACACAGGTAACATAATGCAATCAACATCGCCGTCTATTTTATAGTTAATGAAATGGAATTTGTGATAAATTTTATTGCTATTATAACATGCAGATAATTTTTAATTACAAACATAAAATGTACATCATCGATCTATATTTCAGTCATTTATAGAAAATTGGTGATGAAAGATAACAATACCCCCCCCCCCCAAATAGAACACATAGTTAAATCCTAAAAAATCTATGTGCTAAAAAGATAAGTTTGATTAAGTACATATGATAAAATCTTTAAAAAAATAATATACATATTTATAAAATGCAGAGAAGCTTTAAAACTGTTATACAATGAAACAATTATTACTGAACGAATAGAGCAATTTATAAAATATGGAGAATTTGTGGTCAAGGAAAAGAATACAAATACTCAGTTGAGTCATAAATCCGATGTAATTAAGTACACAAGATAAAATTCTATTAGAAATAATAGAGAAAATAAAGAGAATTTTTAAAAGAGATGAAATTTATTTGTGATGAGACCTGTTTTCCCGGTCTTTGGCATGGACTAAAACGTTTTTTATGGCGTCCTCCGTCTGCCTCTCAGTGGCCCCCTTAATTGACAGTCTCACACAATTTTTCAGCACTTTCACCAGGAACAAATTGTTAAATGGCATTTTGCCCCCCTTGCGTCCCGTGAAGGAATAGGTCTGCTTCAAACTGCTGGTCAGTAGACGTTTCATTGTCCTTCTGATGACGTCCCCCACATTAACACCACCAATCAGAGCGAGTTGTTTGGACTGAAAGAAAAATAAAGTTATAAAACCGAAGTTGAGAAAATATCGCAAATGAACTATTAGTTAAAAACAAAAATGTGTGAGTAGGACCGGCGGTGGAGATTGTAAACGAGAATATTTAGTTAGATATAATCGTGCATCTGTCAGTGTAATATTTTTGCGTACAATTACATAGAAAGTAGAATTATGTAGAACAAAAGGGACGCTGAAAGAAAACCCATTTTGTATAACAAAACTTACCAAAGCCAATTGGTTGATGTCACTTTCTTGTAGCCAATTCTCCATCTGTCGGACATCGTCAACCGTTTCCATTGGCAAACTTGTTGGTAACTCTAACGGTAGCCCTTTCTGAGGGGTCATGGCAGATACTTTTCGTTGCACATCTCGCATGACAGCTTTTATTTCGGCCAGTTCAGAGAATACAACTCGGAATGCTTCTAAAACTAGATTAGAACACTTATCTTGCACAAATCAACAACATTTCAAGTATTGGCACAATTATCCGTGTAAGCGACACATTGTATTTAAGATTAGCCTTTTTATATCGTTTTATAATGACTACACTATCTCTATACGACAATTCTAAACTACATCTTTTGCTATATGAGTATAAGTGTATCTATGCCAAGCACATAGCAAGATTGATAAAAAAGTGACCGCTGAAATGTATACAGGGATTTTTATTTGGTTCAAGAAAAACGCAGAAATAGAAGGCCGTATAAACATTGATTATATAATATAAGAGCAGGTTTCTTGGTCAATTGTCCACTTTTATATAGTGTCACTTTACTATAGGTTTCTATTTTATATAAGAAACAAATGAGTGAATATCTAATTAAAAAATCGATTAAAATACTTTAATCACATTTATTAACATCCTTTTATATGCAACTAACTCTATACTTGTCCGTATTCCCAAAACAGCAACTACTAATGATAAAAATCGCATGTAGAATAAAAATTGTAATTTTTTGGGGATAATGTCCATCTATCCTGCTTCATGAACACGATCAATTACCTTTCAATTGAAAAACCTCCGGTCTATTTACACCTTCAGTTTGCAGAGAGGGGAGAGAAGTAGACAGCCAGTGATTCTGCCAAAAAATAATGATAAAATCGAAACAATTAGATAATTGTGAAGAATAGTAACTTTGTAATGCATTGAAAAGATACATTTTTATTTTTGCAATAATTAGTTTAATATCAAACAGTTCTAAATTTAAACTTCCATTAAACAGAAGACCATTATAGTGGCTGGTCTTTTCTTAAATGTTCAAAAACACACTATTCATTTAGGAAAAATTATCACAATATTAATACTTGAAATCCAGTGCCTAAGCTGTTTGAATAGAAACTTAAATTAAATGTGTCTTTTACATCTAACTTGGTTCTAAAAATAGTTAAAAATATAATAAATATGAACACTCTATATACAAAACATATTATTACCGGTTAATAAATAAATGAATAGGAAAGAATTGGCAAATACATAATAAAGTTTAACTTATGTATATAAAAATATCGATTGTTAGAAAACATTAGAAATAGCATAATATCAAAGTGAATTTCGATGAATTAATATTTAGAAAGTGATAAGAATTGTATATTTAAATAAGTCTAGACTATTGGTCACAGAATACATTACTTTTAAAATTCAAAAAGATGTAAAACAACCTCGCTTCAAAATTGACATAACTGCTAGTCATAACTGGAGTCAAAATATTACAGTCTCTTGGAAGAACGACTTCTCTACATTTAATTGAAAACATGTTGAATTCTTTTTTAAAATCATAAATATCCAGTGATAAAAATATGCCAAAAGCAATAATAAAAAAGCAGGTAGTTTGATAAAAATATACTACTTATTCATATTACTCGTAAGTGATAGCCCAGGAGAGCTGTTTGTGCCTTGTTGGGTCTCATTAGCGAGGCATAATCACAGCCTGAGCAATATAAAATGTTCGTATATTTCATATCAAAGCACAAAAGTGAGGAACATTTGCAATAGTTTCATCAGAAAAGCGAAAATAGAAAATTTTCATAAGAAACATGTTGGAAAGCCTGTTTTTCTATTAAAGGGCATTCAGGCTGTTAAAGCAGCAATAATAACAAAATGTTTAATTCGATTTTACTAATCATAATAAATAGCCTGTGTATTTCAAAAAGAAAAAGAAAACGGAACTAGATAATTCGAAGAATTCCCTGCCACTTCATTTCTTTGGTCTTTGCATTTAGTTTACATTGCGTTTGTTTACTGCTCGATGTTTTCATCCGCTGTAGCATTTCCATTTAACTGGCATGTTTATCTCCTATCAAATGACAGTGGATGGATTTAGCCACCGTTAGCCGGTCATGAAACAGTTGTGTTCTGCACTAGCTGTTACCAGTAGCAAGTGAAGCATGTTTAATTGCTACAATATTTGTATTATATTTGTAACATCTCTAGACAACTATTTTATGATAAAATACTCAAACGTTTTATACTCGATGACATGATTATCTCGTGGTGGGTTGGTTGGTAAAGCAAGGAGTTTCCAAAAGCTTAGAACAAAACCAAAAGTAAATGTTCGGATAAAAAAAGTATCAGTAATCTTTCTAACAAATTAATGTCGAATTAAGTTGAGTGTATCATTTGAGGCTAAGTATTGTAATTTGTCTTACATGTAGGCCTGATATAAGCATCCGATTTATTATTTTTTGTTTTTTGTCTAGTTAATTAACTGTTCTAATTGTAGCGATTTCATAGCCTAAAATTAGACACTACAATAATAGTGTAGTTAATATTAATTCGAATATTGTTTCAGATACTGTAACTTTTAGGATTACTAATTAAGCTTTTTATGAAAGGAAATTCACCCGGGATATTTCATAAGCGGTGATTTCACTTTCCACTTCGCGTATATACGGCTGTTTCCCCTTCCTTAAAAATATTTAAACAATTAACAATTAGTAGAAAGGGAAAAAGAATTTGTACATTTATTTAAAAAAATATATATGGTCCTGGGCAATAAAATTTCAATACAGTTTAGAGAAACATATAAAGGATTTTGTGACTGAATTTCAGCTAAGTTAGTGTGAAAATAACTAAGTTATACAAAAACAATCGCTTTGCCCGTATTCCAAAAGTTTAGTCTATTGCCTATACGGTCTTTTCCCATTCGACGGCAGTATAAATGTTCTCCTAATAACGCCTAATTGGGTACTAATCTCACATTCTAATTTACTTACATTATCTGGAGATATTCCCTTAGAGAAACGATCCCCTTTCCCACTGGCATCACTAGATGTTGATGACACAATCTTTCGCCTCTTATTGTCAACTACATACTCAGCCATGAACTAAAAGCAAAATCAGTATCAATATTGATGAATAATATGTCAATATACATTGGAGTTTAATGTTGATAATTGTTTAATCAATTGAAAAAATGACTGAAGGAATACAATATGACAAAAGAATTAATTGAAAATGCACCTTGCCAACTTTAATAACAGTTTTTATAAAGTATTCTACAAAAATATGTATTATTCATTTAATGAAAATGTATCAATAAAATAAATATCAACATAAATATAAATCAACGCTCACATTTTAAGACATGGTATATTTTAGTAACAGATCTGCCACATTCAGATTTACAAAATCAGTAAAGTAAATTGCTAGATAAATTGCAGTTACATGTAAAGTTTCAAAACACTCAGACTTATATTTTTTATACTAAATTGTAAATGTGTGAATTGTTTTCTATTACGCTAGTGATATTGCTTAGTTAAAGTTAACGGTTAATTCTGCTAATTGAGTAAAGTGTAGCTTTACAATCAATGCTTTTCCAGTGTTATCAAAGTAGCACCTAGTGCCTTAGTTGACAGTGTGACGAACGGGAAAGAAACAGTCTCAACAACCAAACAAAATACATGCATGCAGCAGTGAACAAACTAACCGGTAAGGAAGAGTCCAGTTCAATGTTCTGAAAGCAGCTGATGGCAAAGGTTCAACTGAAAGTAAAAAATTGAAGGCCGTGTGAGGGACTACAGTGAGGATCTTTATGAAAACAGGAACATCCAGAAACAGCAAAACTCAGACTGTGACGACGAAGCCCCTTTTTTTATTTAGAAGTGCAAAAAGGCAATCATGAAAATGACAGCTGGGAAATTGGCTGGATTTGATGATATCGCAGCCGAAATGATCAAAGCGACCGGTGAAGATGGTGTGCAAATGTTACACCGGCGGCTCTGTAAAAGGTTTTGGACTACAAAGGAATTGCCAAAGAAGTAGACAAAGACCGTGTGTTATCATCGTACCCAGGAAGTGATACTCACGAATGCCCCAACAACAGAACAATTTCCCAACATTCCAGCAAAATTCACAAATTATATCAATCATTTTCGACCGCTTAGAACAATATTTTGACTACAAAATTTTAAACAATCAAGCTGGCTTTCAGAAGGGGCGTGGTTGCAGAGACTTGATTAGCTATTCCAAGGCTTTTGACACTTCAAGATTGAAAAATGTGGAGTGCGATGACTGAACTACTGCAATCACTTAGGACAGCAATCGATTATCAAACGTACGAACTGGGTGTGCTGACAGCGACTAGTTGGACATTGGCCAAGGGTGCATTGGTTCCTGGTGTGACTTGTGCTAATGATATAACATTGGTAACCATCACACGGTGAACGCCGTTATCGACTCGACACACTCCCTCGTAGTCTAAGGCAAAACATATTTACATTCAGTACCAACTATATATTGATAGACCAAAAAAGGAGTCTGTATTATTTGTGACAGGATAACTGGCAAAATTAACAGCGGACAGTGGTCTAATTTTCATAGAATCATATTACGGAAGTTTAAAGGAACCCACTTTAACACCATCAACATTCAATTCTATGGCCCTACTACCGATAGAAGTGAAAACCTTGAAAATCACAAGGAATGCTCATCATCACGGGCGACCTTAATGCCAAACTAGGCAACCAAAAAAAGAAAAAGCAAAACATGCTTACTTTAGGGACTTGGATACGGGAACAATAGAGAAAAATGATTGTTCAATTAGCGTAAGGGACATAACCATATAATTACAAATAATATTTTCAAGAATCACACCCGCCGGTTCTGGACCTTGAAGAGCCCAATTAACAGAACACGGAATCAGATAGACGAGGATGCCCGTACAGTGGATGAATCACAACCAAAGATGGCACGATTGTCATGGACACAAAATAAAAGGCTAAAAGGGAACGACAGACCACTAATTCTGAAATCGGAGATAATGCACACTTTGAAATAACAAAACTGGAGAAGCTGTTGGACTAGATGGTATTCTTATCGAGATTATCAATAATCTTTAAGTCATCGGCATTCAAAAATCACAGAAATCGTAAATGATATCTACAACACTGGTAACATACAGAATGAATTATCTCGCTCTGCCAAAAAAGCGTGGTGCAGTCAGATGCGACTTTCACAGAACCCTCAGCCTTATGAGTCATATCATAAAGTCTTTATTTGTGTCATCATGAGTAGAGTTTGCAAAGTAACCACAGAAATGAGTAAAACTCATTTTGATTTTGTCACAGAGAGTGGCTCCATAAATGCTATCTATGATCTTAAAACGCTAGGAAAGAGAACAAGCGAGAAGCAGGTACACCAAATTTTCGATAAGGGTAGATATTGACGGTAAAGATCCTAGATTATTGTGCAATCTATGGGGAACATTCAGGGTGAGGTCATCGAATGCACGGAAATCAATCGCCGTGTTCGAGTCTTCTCACGGTACCTTTTCATCTGTATAGCGAAATGATCGTGAGAGAGTTAGATAGAATTCTTGGAATCAAGATTAATGGACAACTTATAAACAACATCAGATACGCGGATGATACTGCCCTTTCAGCAAAAACAAATAACAAATTCGAAGCCCTACTGGATAAAGGATCACAAAGTACAAAAATAGCAGCATGGAGCAGAGGAAATTTGTATAGACAAATATTCATATTTACTCAAAGACCAAGATCTTCTACGATTTTCTGTTGGGAGATTGCTATCAAAAGAAGTTAAAATAGAAATACAGGCCTTAAATACCAAAAATTAATCATACGGCTCACAACCCCATGAAGAACCAAGTGCACAAAATCATAAAGGAAAGGAGCAAACCAAATCAATATTTACTTTAGATAAATAACTAATACTCTGCTGGGGTGGTTTTGTTATCAAATTGGTTTCAAAAGCTTTTATCTGCTCTCAACTCACATTCCCAATCCTTAAAATAAACATATGAAGCGGGTGCCAATTATAGATTGTAGAATAAATACAGTGCGCAGCATTTGAATAAAGTTAACGGCTCTAACCATAGACTAATACAGTGTATAAAATGAATTTAGCTGCCCATGTGCACTACCCCATTAAAAGCCATACGAATCCATTGTTGTGGGATGCAAATGGGTCGTACAGCTTGGCAATGAGTCAGCCACTGGCTATTTGGGTAATATGAGATATATCCAACGATCAAGAAATGTTGAAATTGTTTCTACATAATTTGATCGACTGATCAGCAATTGACAGCGATACTCAGCAGTATGTCTTGGATGTGAACTACGCCACAACATTTCAAGACGGGAAAGCGTCATAAACCACTTGCGCAGCCAATTAAACCATTTTAGATTAAAGCCTATTTGGCAAGCTATTCAGGAAAGAGTGTTGTTGGACAAGAGAGGGAAAGCAAATGTGAAAAGAAAGAAGAAGCTTACAAGATGGACGGCCGATTGGGTGCCCCGATATGAGCATACCTTCGCAGACACGGCCAGAACTGACGCTGAGAATGTGCCAAAACCCCAGTACACACCAACTTCCACTGACAAGCCCAGCGGGCAGTGTAGAGTGCGCAATCCTGTGCCACAGCAGAACTTTGTACCAAAGTAGATTTATATACGTGCAAATTTGGATTAGCGAAGACGGTGCCAACATTATGTGATGATTCTCTGATGCTCGAAATACGCTTATAAGCACCTAGTCATGAACGGCATCTCTTATGTTCACTCTCCCACCTGCAGTTGCAGCCAACTGTCGATGACAAAGTGGAGGGCAGACAATGCTGGAGCAACAAACAATCAACGGGTTCCACACACTATGCTCCTTGAAACATATCGACCTTGCTATACCGTTCCCTTCGTAGCGTATGATTCAACAAGCACTATCTTAGTAAATGCAGATAGAGAGCGCTCCCACAAACAGAAAAAAGGAATTATAAAAGTTTACTCCGACACCACAAAACTTAGTGCTTATGGCTAACACACTTTGTTTCCTGTTTCTGGACGCTGATCCGACGTTACATTGCCGAACCCATATGTTCTGGACGATGATCCGACGTTACATTGCCGAACCCATATGTTCTGGACGATGATCCGACGTTATATTGCGGAACCCATATGTTCTGGACGATGATCGAACATCACTTTGCCGAACCCAGATGTTCTGGACGATGATCCAACGTCACTTTGCCGAAACCATATGTTCTGGACGCTGATCCGACGTTACTTTGCCGAAACCATATGTTCAGCACGCTGATCCGACGTTACTTTGCCGAACCCATATGTTCTGGATGATGATCCGACGTTACTTTGCCGAATCCATATGTTCTGGATGATGATCCGACGTTACTTTGCCGAACCCAGATGTTCTGGATGATGATCCGACGTTACTTTGCCGAAACCAGATGTTCTGGACGCTGATCCGACGTTACTTTGCTGAAACCATATGTTCTGGACGATGATCCGATGTTACATTGCCGAAACCATATGTTCTGGACGCTGATCCGATGTCACATTGCCGAACCCATATGTTCTGGACGCTGATCCGACGTTACTTTGCCGAACCCATATGTTCTGGACGCTGATCCGACGTTACTTTGCCGAAACCATATGTTCTGGACGCTGATCCGATGTTACTTTGCCGAACCCAGATGTTCTGGACGCTGATCCGACGTTACTTTGCCGAAACCATATGTTCTGGATGATGATCCGAGGTTACTTTGCCGAAACCATATGTTCTGGATGATGATCCGAGGTTACTTTGCCGAACCCATATGTTCTGGACGCTGATCCGATGTTACTTTGCCGAACCCAGATGTTCTGGACGATGATCCGAGGTTACTTTGCCGAACCCATATGTTCTGGACGATGATCCGAGGTTACTTTGCCGAACCCAGATGTTCTGGATGATGATCCGAGGTTACTTTGCTGAACCCATATGTTCTGGACGCTGATCCGATGTTACTTTGCCGAAACCATATGTTCTGGACGATGATCCGACGTTACTTTGCCGAAACCATATGTTCTGGACGATGGCCCGACGTTACTTTGCCGAAACCATATGTTCTTGATGATGATCCGACTTTACTTTGCCGAACCCATATGTTCTGGATGATGATCCGACGTTACTTTGCCGAAACCATATGTTCTGGATGATGGTCCGACGTTACTTGGCCGAAACCATATGTTCTGGATGATGGTCCGACGTTACTTGGCCGAAACCATATGTTCTGGACGCTGATCTGACGTTACTTTGCCGAAACCATATCTTTTACGATGCCACTGAATGACACAGATCACAATGGCAAGGAAACACATAAAGCGGATAATCAAAAGCTCCCACCGTTATTGGTACAACTACATCTGCCCTGCTAGTCGTCGGCAAGTGATTCAAACAACATGGTCAAATGCCGGAGCCCGAGACTGCGAGTCATGGCGATGGTATGCCTGCAGAGAAGCAAAACTTTTCCCAAGTTCTATGACTTCAAAGAACAAATGCATCACACTCCTTCCCTCAGCCGCTGTACAATATGAAGTACCCCAATGGTGGGGCATTAAACAGAATTGGCCAAGATTAATTAAGCAATGGTACTTCTGCAGAACTGCTCGGCCTACCCATCTGCACTCGACTGAAATCAGACAAGCTGGTTCCTTATCGCTCATAGTGGCTGGCTCACAAAGACTAAAGGGGCCCTGTTCAACATCCCCGTCAAAAACCACCACAGCCCCAAAAAAACAAAAATGAGCCATCCTATCAGACGAGGCGTTTGACAAAACCTCCACGAAGCAAGACAGAGGCTGGCTGGCACCAAAAACCCCTTAATATTATAAATCACTGGATATTCAAAGATGATGACCAGAACCACACAATCAGCCATGGAAATTTGAAGCCAAACTGCCACTTTCTGTGCTTTGACAATACTCAATTAGTATCTCACTATCTGTAACATTTGTTTGTGAAGCAAGCTTCTGACTATCGCCGTCGCTATACGTGTGGAACATTTCTGTTGGACGTGTTTCCTCAATGCATTTAAGAATAATAATAAAGAAACAGGTATACTTTGATAAAAATATACTACTTATCCATATTACTCGCAAATGATAGCCAAGGACAGCTGTTTCGACCTTGTTGGGCCTCATCAGCTAGG
>JAUYWI010118994.1:0-10431 GCA_034780595.1 Parotoplana pacifica
TTATGAAGATTGTCACATTAAGACAACTTTTTGAAAAAAGTAGCCATTTCAAATCTGAAACCTAATGGTTTTGAAGATTATTCGAAAAGTGAAAGATTTGTGATAGACCCACTTCATTTTTTCTTTTTCAAGGTTTTTAACTTATTTGTAACTAATTGTTTTACTTTGAGGAAAAGGTTTTACAAAAATAAAAGCCTACTGGAAGAAAATGACGAGTTTATCACAAATCTTTTACTTTTGAAATGTTCTTCAAAACCGTTAAGTTTGAGATTTGAAAAGTTGTCTTAATGTGACCATCTTCATAAATCACTTACTTATCATTAATTGGCGGGGCTGTATATACCCCCAAAGAATATTAAACATGTTCTATAAAATTTTGTTCTGATAAATTGCATAACCATGAGTTATTGTTATTAATTTACCATTATTCATGATCATTTGATCCAAATTAAAAAATAAATATTATATGGTTGAAGTACTCGAAGTTGATATTCTTGCTACATCCTCTATGTTATTTTTAATCAAACTAAAAAACCTTTTTATTGAATTCTATCAAATCCGTAACACTTTAAAATTTACTCCTAAAGAATGGACATTTAAAAGTTACGTCTTCTATCAAATTTCCAAGATGAGATTGCTGCCGCGTGTTTTGTTTTATACATTTAGATTATTCCACCACCAAAGTATTCTTTTAGCGTATTATACCATTAAAACAGAATTTTAAAAATGTTTGTCCTCTATCTTTTTAAATTCGACAAAATACCTTTCAACGTATAAATAGAAACAAACAAAATCGATAATTTAGATAATGCTAAGTCTATTTCAAAACAATAATTTATTTAGGAAGCCTTGTATCAATTTAAACGTATATTTCGTTCATTTTAGCATAATATTATACGGTATCATATGCTACCTAGTACCATAAGTTTTTAAATCACGAATAGGGTATCAAATAAAATACATTTTATGTTGTTTTCAACGGAACCTAAAAATGCATAGTCTATAGTACTGCTAAAGCTAATACACATAATAACATTCTAGAGGAAGTAACTAATGTTTCCTTTTATAGACATTTATCTTGTTATATGTCATAGATTAGAGTCTATATCTATAAGTGAACCAATTAAAAATTTATTTACATTTAAATTCTGTGATCTACATTAAATGACATAAATTTTGAAAATTACAACATATAGTATGATTATTTTAGCATTATATACCAATTATGTTTGTAATAATGCACCAAAATGTAATATCGGCTGCCTACACATTTGAAAAGTAGTTTATTTACATTATTAATTAATGTAACCAGTTAATCCATGAACTTTTACGTATTTTATGTTACTTCTTCTATAATTATGAACAAATTTAAGTCACTTAGATATCTTATTTTCTGAAAGAAACCAACTTTATTGATACAAATAATCAGAGCACTTTTAAAATTAAAATTTAAGCTGTTATTACGATACTGATTTCGAATTTATTTAGTAATATAAATCATTAATTCGATCAATTACTATTTGATGTTTTTTAAAAAGACCAATAAAGTATATTACATTAAAAAATAAAATAAAATTATGATAATTTATGGAGGACGTTCACTGAATGTTTATACTGTTTGTAAGTGTAAATTGTTGGAATAGAGTAGCTGACTTCACGTAATATTTGATTATAGTAAAAAGTTTCACATATAACACTACTTTTTGCTACATGTTTTCGCTCTGATACACATTTCGGGAGAATGGCCCTACTTAATAACAAATTTTAAGTTAGTATAAATATTATAGGAGAAAACTATTTCTACCAAAATAATTATTACAGGTGGTGATAATTGAATATATTATTTACCACCATCGCAGAATAAATAATCTGTTAAATAACATTTCCCTAATATAAGTTTCTGTAGAAATATAATCAGAGATAAAATATTTTTACTGATCAGTATTGTGAAGTGATGCAATCATGAAAAAGAAATCTCCAAAATGATCAGTATGAGATTTTCTATGAGCCGTAGTAGTTAGGTGATATTATAGGCTTAAAAAATCACACATGCTCTATTTTCCCCTTTTGGATCAAGTTGTGTTGGCCATAGATTTGGCGCAAAATCAGAAAAAGTTAAATAGTAATTAATAACTCAACTCAACTCTTCTAATTCTAATTTTCATATTTCTCAGTACATTGCTCGTAAATACATAGAGCTAATAGATCATTTTGTGAAAAAAGATGTTATATGTTTGAAATTATCTGTCTGTGACACCTTGACACTAAATAAAATATAATTTACTATTTAAAAACAATTTGGTGTTCTCAATAAATTAAATTTAGTAAGATATTATGGACTGTTCTATTCTAATTATATAGATGATCCTACCATGACCACAAAACAAATGATGAAGTCTTAGGACGGCTGAGGCGAAACGTACCATGCTAAGAGACATCGAACAACGACAGTTACAATACTTTGGAGACAAAGTTCGCGACAATGGTCAGCAAAGGCCACTCATGGAAGGCGCAATTACAGGCAGGAGACAAAAATGGTGCACGAACACAACGCAAACTGAATAGGCTTGCCGTAAGCAGAATGTGTTCGAAGCACCAGTAGCAGGGACGATTGGAGGATTCAGACCGCCAACCACCTCCGGAGACGGCACTGATAGATGGATTCCAATTCTTAGTTTACTTCATCAAGGTACCGTTTTGCTATATTTAAAAATAAGCCATAATATTCTTATTAAAGCATAACATTTATTTATATTTTTTAAAAGAGATGTGTCAAACAATTTATTAATATTACTTCAAGTACTTAGCTTTGTATATGAAAGCACACATAAATGGATTTTCATCGAAATAGCTTATTTTTAAATATAAACAAACGGTACATTGAAACTAAAAATTGGAATACCATCAACTATATTTATTTAAATAAAATAGAATAGTCCATATCTCATTAAATTATCAAGAATACCAAATCGTTTTTAAATAGTAAATTACATTTTATTTAGTTTCAAGGTGTTACAGATAAATGGAAACATAAATAACATCGTAGTTTTTCAACAAAAATAATCTAATACCACTATATATTTACGAGCAGCTCACCTAAAATATGATAAATTAATTAAGATTCAACTTTTTCCATTTGTATATTTAGATATATTGAATTATTTTATCAAAAACGTACTCTTCTCCGATTTTTTGCCATATCTCTGGCCAAAAACAACTCGATCGAAACTGAGAAAACGACATGGAGCATGTACAATTTTTGAATTCCATAAGGTCACCTATTTTTTTCTTGTAACTAAATTTTGACCTAGCCACCTGAAAGTTTCGTATGATTTTCGAATTACATTGACCCTCTCTTTTCTTTGGGATAATTTGAGAAAAACAAGTATCCCGCTACCCAGTAATAATATAGATAAGTAAATTTTACTCAACTAACTGTGTAGTATTCTTCGTTACTTCCTATTGTATTTTTTGAAAACTACGACTGTATCAATAAAATGCAACCACTTCAAAAAGATATGGAAAAACTGATCTTCATAGACGTGCTCTATCCAAATCGGTTTGAGAAACAACACAGGAACTAGTTAATAGTTAGAGAGCCCAGCAGAAGGTTTTAATCCGATATGGTTTTATTGTACAGTAGGCGGATACAAATTCACAAAAAAATAGTTTTGAATTTAACAAAATTGCTTAGGATCAAGTCAAAATTCCGCACCTTAAGATGTCCAAAACACCAGAAGGATTTTTCTAAACGTTTTGATAATGAAACTTATATTTTTTTATCGCTCAAATTTTTATCTAAATTTATCATTTCCTACCCTGGACAAAAAACGTGACAAAATTATTTTCGAAGTGCTTAGCACAAATCCGAGGAACCGACTGCATGCTATATCAGGGTGATAATAACAATCAAGACAAAATGTATTACGTAACCATTTAAAACCACCTAGAAAATATTTTTGTCCTTTGTTGTCCAGCTTTGTAGAAAATCCTAACTCAACTGGTATAAAAATCTAAACGATCAAAAACATGTTGGAGCTATTTCTAGACTGCCATAACAATGCAAATCTCTCACACAAATCAAAACAACCTTTTATCACCGTTTTCAGCATCAAATGGGTATACTGAGTAAGATCTAACGGATAAAACGTTTCTCAGCTTTTCGTGTGTATTTACCAACTACATCATATATAAAAAATCAAACCTTTGGGACGCCATATGATGAAAAACACTTTGTAAGAAATTTGACAACAGCGCACCAAACATGACCAGTCAATAAGAAAGCAAAGTTAAGAAATAAATTCAGAAAAACATCAACATATATTTGCTCTTACTTTTCAGGATTTACTTGCATTCAAGATTCTTTATAGATAGTAGTTAGTTTTTATTTATTCAGTAGAAAAAGATATTTGAAATTCATTTTATAGAAAGACCTTGCAGGTATCACATATTTCAAGTTAGTTTCGGGTATTAGAAGGAACTCAACCTACCTCTTTTTTCCTTGCTGCCATGAGCATCTTGTTGTTAAGCTGAAGAATCCGGTCCAGTTCCTCGTGTTTGCGACGCTCCTCCTCCTGATTCAAAGATACAAAACAAAGAAGGCCGGAATTAGATGCAATGATTATCCGGTAGAGTGGGGAGCAATAAACAATACATTTACCGACCAACAGATAGATAGGGTCTCATGTTTTTGTAAACTTGGTTGAAAATCTTTTGTACATCGATATAAATGTCAACTTCCCTATTTTAAATTTCGTTTAATAAAAAATAAAGTACTTTCTTTACACCATAGCTTGGGCACCAAAGGAAATAGACAAGAACATTTCAGCGGTACTTATTTAAACCATGTATTTCTTGGTCTTAACTAATATGGTACTTTTATCACGTGTTTTCATGTAAATAAATTCTTATTTCTACATAATTTGGATACATTCAGGAACCAGTGATATTAATTTATGTCTATTTTGTCTGACGGTTGGAGTTAGTTTGAAATCATTTTTGATGAAGTGCAGCATCATAGTAAAGAGGTCAGGCATTTCATAGCTATCATCATTGTTTCAAACATTATAAACTCTCGATCCAGTCTCCAGATGTAGTATAATGTCCATTCAACATGTTTTTCAACATATTCTTCTACAGATGATGGCAAATCATATTAATATATTCATATGGTAGAATATATCTATTCAAATTTCTTCAGATGTTAGTATGTTCTTTCAACATTTTTAAAAGTTTTACTCAAAGAATCATAGTTTCCATACTACATTGTCAGGTTCATTGAATTCCTCGTTCCATCAGACATATCGCTCCCCCTCTTAAAGTACACCTGCCCGTGTAAAAGTACCAGCTCATCCTATACGTTTTCACCTCAGAATGCAGCAACTGATTTGCATAAAATTGGAAACCAAAGTAGATGAAAAGTCATAATTTTTTTTTATAAAAATAGTCTGAACTTTTTAAAAGCTCACTTGATCCAATTTGGTAAACACATCATTGTTCAAAATATGTACTAAGGTTTTTTGAAAGTATGCATTTTAATCAAATTCAATACAATTTTATCGAGGACGACTAAAACAGCATTAAAAAATATAACATCCAACCAAATAAAAAAACAACCCAGGCAAGTTTTAATGTACCCTTATGTTCGGAGTTTAAAGCATCAAACAAGTTTACAAAAACGGTTTTGATTTATTAGAGCAACAAACAAACAAGGAGGTGCTATTCAAGTAGGTACTGTTGAGCAAAGCTTACTAAAGAAGAGTACGATGAAAATATTCCAAATGGTGGCTGCTGACTGGCTTAGCTCCCAGTAGGTTCGTCTGGTTTGCTTTTAGACAAACAGACCTGCTACGCACAACAACTAAGATTGGCACTCTGCGCTGCTATAGCATAAGTAAGTAGAAAAATGCAAACATGGACAATAAATCAAATGTATCAAGAGGTCTACAATTAAATGCAAAATTGGGAACATTTCAATTCAATGGCAAGCAAATCTACATCTGGATAACTTCCCATGTGCTGAAAGGAACCATGAACTATACTAATTAGGCAGATAGTTAGTGAGATTAACTAAGTTATTATCATATTATCGTTCGTTAAAAATTGTATGCATCATGTAAAACTCTTTTGGGTCCACGTTATTCCAAAACTAGCGAGGTGGAAAACTAAATATTTACTAGGTATCCACATAAGTAAGGTGAATGCCGATCGATCATATTGAAATTTGAAACCGTTTTCAAAACGTTTTGATAAAACATAACACAGGACTTCAATCTACATTGGCAGTTTCCATCAGTTACATCAGAGTCATTCCATCGTTCCAGATTTGTACATAGATATTTAAACCTATAAATGGGTATAGTAGGGCCGAACATAATTAATTTTTGTTGTTGTACGCTTCATAAATTTCAAATCTAATCCGGGAGCACAGGAAAGAGGTCCCACCAGTTAGATATTAAATTCAGTATAATGAAACTTGACGTCTGCCGCTGTCTGCGGTGCCTAAGACCAGAAAAGGACCTTAAATTGTCTTTCATATCCCTCAATAATCGAGTTTTTCTGGTTTATCCAATTGGCTTCAAAATCAGGAAACTGACTTGTTCATGGGAAATAGGGTTTTTATTTTTTAAGTTATGTATTGTATATGAATCTAACTTCCCATGAATGCCATTCTTTTGGAAAACGAGAAAAATCGATCTATGTAGGATAGGAATTTAACATAGACCATTTAAAGTCCTTTGTGGGCTTAGGCAAAGACAGATGTCCAGTTTCAGTATACTAAATTTAATATCCAACCATTAGGATAAGTCACTGTTGAGACTTGGGACCTCGTTCCCAATAGGTTAAAGTTCCTGAGCTCCCGGATTAGTCCTCTGTATAAAAGCTTCTACCTAAATAATTTAGTAATCAATACACCCTTGTCGGATGAAAATACGGCAGTCCATTAAAATTTCGTAATTTTTCAAAAAGTTCTGTGGTCATTTGTAGAACTATTGAATGGTCATTTGCAGAACCATTGCTCTTAACACATTAATTGGCCAGGACCTCCTTTGACAGAGTTAGTACCCTTTAATAAAAAACATGCTTTCAACCTTTTTTTTTCTAAAAATCTTCTATTCTCTCTCTTCTTATGGAACTATTGCAAAGTTTCCTCTCTTTTATGCTTTGATATTAAATATACGAACATTTTATATTACTCAGGCAATGATTATGCCTAGCTAATGAGGCCCAACAAGGCCGAAACAGCTGTCTTGGGTTATCATTTGCGAATAATATGAATATGTAGTATATTTTTATCAAAGTATACCTGTTTTTATTATTGCTCTTGACACACAAACTATTGAATTGTCATTTGTGGAACTATCGAATGATCAGTTATAAACAATTAAAGAAAATAGAAAATCGATGTGATGTTGTATATTATACATACAAATGAACAAATAATCTAAAAAGATAGTATTTTAGACAGTACAGCGATTTCATCTGACAGTATTTGTGCAAGAGATATTCAGTATTTTTGGGAGTTGTAACATTGACAAACCAGTAACAATTGATAGATATAGGTGGCACAACAACTCTGGATAACGTTTGCTATTAAGAAATGATTCGGTGCAACGTCACTCTTTAGTTATCGATCCTAAAATTAATATTTTTGGTGTTCAGAGATCAAGGTCATACAAGAGATGGGATTATTTAGTCACTTTCCTGGTCCGTGTCACAAGATGATCAATCAAACAAATCCAGAGATATTCAATAGTTAAACCAAACCAATTGGGTGGTCTCCCACTTCTGTATAAAAACTAAAAAATGAATACTAACAGCTTTCCACTACGCTTGCTTTTAGAATATCGTGGTTTTGGTAAATTTAAAATCAGTTATTTAAATATGAAACGGAAACGAATTATACAACCGAGCTAGGTACGACCTTTATCTCCACAAAATGAACTAACCTCTCTTCTCCGTTCCTCCTCAAGACGACGCTGTTCCTCCTTTTCCAGTTCATCCAACCTCAGCAACACACGCTCCTCAATGGCGCGCTGTGTTCGCTTCTCCACCTCGGCTTCGATTTGGACCTGCCGTTCCACCAGAGCCTTCTGGAACTTTTCGTCAATCCTCTGTTCTAATTGGGCAGCCAATTCTGCCTCTTTGGCACGCGCTTCGGCGTCGCGCAACTCCCTGACAAATAATAAGGGAGGTTTATATACAAGACATGGGTACCCAGATTTGAGGTCAAAAGCCCGACATTTGGACCAATGGACCCATGATAATTTATTTTAAAATCAAAATAGGTACAAAAATTATGGATTTAAAGTCATAATTTGCACCTGAATCAGACACATAAATTACCTATTTGGTTACAATGGTTTAGCAGTAAAACAAAAATAAATAAATAAATCATTTATGCTATACTACATATTATTCAATGTTTATGGATAAAAGCAGCTGAAATGAAAGAAAAGACACCCTACCTTTCCCTATGTTCCGCTGCTCGTTTCTCAGCTTCTTCTTTGCGTTTTGCTTCCTCAATTTGCCTGTCAATCTCCTTTAAATGTGTCAAATTTGCAGGTTTTATGCTCTTTCTGGGCGTGGATGACCGGCTATCACTACGACCATGTCTAAAAGTACAAAAGAACAGGTCAGTCCACATGAGAAACAGTGGTGAGATCTTTTGTTGCATATCTGACATGATTTGCAAACATCCTATCTGCAATGTCTATAATTGCACAAGTCATACTGTAAAACAATAGAAAGTGCAGATTTCAGTTATATCATGACAGATGTGTATTCTGGTGGTTTTCTATTTATTTCAAAAATTACCAACATAGGTATATCAGTACATGATTTAAATTATTTGTTAACATTTTAGAGCTAACAAGATTATTTGGCTAAAAGATATTCAACTTTCTTATATTTGGTAACATATCATTTAACACAAAATCCTATCAAAGGTAAATGGAGGATATTAGCAAAATATCAAAAGCAAATAGGAGTTCACAGTTTTAAAATACATATATCGATTATTTGACTCATACTATGTCTCAAATGAATATACGACGTAATAGCAATAAACAAAGCAATACGACATCTACAGACATGTAAACTATTATTGTAAAGATCCTGAAAAACGAACTTAATACACTAGGCAACATAAACAGTGACTTCGATAATAAAATCAGTGCACTTCAGACTATTAACAAACAAACTGAAGAAATCAACAACCTAAAAACTACAACTATGACAAGGCTTTCACCAACAGTACTTCATCGATCGACTTGATAATTATACCCAACGTAAAACGCCATTGTAAATGGTATACCAGAAAAAGGTGATAGAGACTAACAGACTACTAGACCTTATCAGTGACAAATGAGGAGTCCCTCTCGACTCAAGTTACAAGCATACACGATTGAGTAAGATGACTCACGGTAAAACTCGCCCCATAAAAAATGTTTTAAAGACGAGCATCAAAAACAGCTTGCTGTTCAAAATGTCCATCTCTCTTTCTGCAAAATCCCTGAACTCAAAGCTGTTTACATGAATTATGACAAAGTAGAGTACACCTCTAAAGAGAACAAAAGACTGAGAGAAGAAAAGAAATGGTTAACAATGATAAACCCAACAGTGAGGTTAAGATCCAAAAAGGTCACCATTTTGTCAGCCAGTTCGATGTTACCAACCAAATTTCGGTTTTTCACTAAGTGGGAATCAATATAATAAATCTCTCAAATTGTCTACATCTATTTTGCTCTCCAATGGACGCTCAATACTTCCAAAAATCAGTGAAATGTGTCTTTTTAAATCTACTTATTCTCCCTCTATTATTGTTGTGACTGAGTCCTGGTTGAAATCAAATATTGACTCTAAACTCCTGTCTTTACCCAACTATATTATGTTTCGTGATGACACGATTAGAATACCAGGAGGAGGTGTATGCATCTGGGTGAAAAATCAGCTAGCTCCATCTAATGTTATATTAAGTAATTCTTCACTGTTTGACTGTATAACTATTACTCTAAATTCATCTAAACTTATTTGTGTATCAATCTATATTCCTCCCAACCCAACTGCTCTTGACACTATCAGGCAGTTGCACAGTTGAGGGCTAAAGTTAGTCCAGAGTAAATGTAGCTAAAAATAGAAATATTAGTCCGGTATAAAATTTTCACTTGCATAAATGAGAGCCAGCTTTCATATTCATCTGTGGCCTGCTATAGACCAGCTGCTAACTAAGGGATAGGAAATTTATAATGTGAAGATAGTCCTGAATATAGGCAGGTTTAACTTTTTTATTATAGAAGGTAATTTCATTATGGACTATAACTATTTGATTATATTATGGAAATATAATAATAATATATAATAATAAGTTTATTTAAAGATATAAACATACAATATAAGTACAATTTCAGTAATGTTTACAAAAAGAACATA
>JAUYWI010119005.1:0-10431 GCA_034780595.1 Parotoplana pacifica
TTTCTTTACTTTTATGCTTTGATATGAAATATACGAACATTTTATATTACTCAGGCAATGATTATGCCTAGCTGATGTGGCCCAGCAAGGCCGAAACAGCTCTGGGCTATCATTTACGAGTAATATAGATAAGTAGTATATTTTTATCAAAGTATTCCTGTTTTTTATTATTACTCTTAAGCACATTTTGTTCATTGTACGAGCGATGTAAGACTGTTGCACAAAAAGTAAGTTCAGCAAATTTGTTAGCTTTCGCGAACTCAATTTTTGTGCTACAGCCTCCCAATATTACTCGTATCCAAACATCAACTTTAAAAAGAAAAAAAAAACGTTTTGGTATTAAAAATGGAGCATTTGTTGAAACCTCTCACTGGGCCAAGCACTTACCAGTGATTCCTTCGTAGATTGCACTCTTCTCCTTGGGGTCGTCTTCGTTGATCTGCGCCTCCAACATGGAGGGTGTGATCCAATGCAGGGACCTGATCTTCTTCTGCAAAGCCAGATCCCTCTTCTCGTCGTCAGTAAATGGAGAGGAAAAAACGGCCTGGTAAAGACGCGAGGTCAGGTAGCGCTCAATTCGGTCCATCAGCAGATCACGATTCTCCTCGGTCATGCCCTGGATAGAGAGAATTTCGATTGTTAGACCAAAACACAAATATTTTCTTACCACCATTTCTATACAATTTTTTGCTTACTAATTTTCAATAACAACAAAATTTTCTCTAAATCACAACCTTTTGAGAATGACCCATTTTTGTTATAAACGACCGACCATCAATTTCAATAAAAGAATTCGAAATCTTCAAATTAATCAAGTTTCACAAGCAACTATTCGAACATTGAAGACATGTGATATCGTGCACTACCTACGTACATCAATTGACAATGGCACTCCCCAAACAACATAGAAATGAACAAAGAATAACATCTTCACAAACATTTATTTATAATTATCACCTACCTACTGAAATCAGTCATTGAATGCAGACTTCTAGGAAAAAGAAGTCAATACAAACCAAGAAAAAACATGTTAACGGATCTTGTAAGAGTGTCATATTGAGATCTTAAGGAATTGGCATGTAATAAGGAACAGTGGAGAAAGTGGAATCCATAGACGTGGACCTGCCACAAGACACAGAACAAGATAGATAGATCGATCCGAAACATCAAAGTTGGAATTTCTAACACTAAATGTGACTTGTACAGTCAGCGTTGATGACCTTGTAGTCCATAGTGCAATCACCATCATGTATAGATGCAATAGAGAGCCAAAAGACAATGATGAAAATATTATTCGGTACAGACAGACAGACATAGCAGTACATACTTTACAGGCATAAATTTCATCAATATAGTAATTACGACCAAAATCTTAATTTCACAAGACTACACTCTTACAATAGAAAAATAGTTTATTTCTACATTATACTCGTACCAAAACAGAATATAAAAATGCTCGAGTACCTACTTTATAAACGGCATGAGTGTTGATTCTCGTAAACATTTCTTGATAGAAGTTGTGAACAGTAAGCGAGTGATCATCCAAATCCGTGCTCGGACTGCCTTCCAGGTCCTCTATAATGCGATTCACCTGGAAATAATGGGCATTTTAAGTACCGATCACAAATTTCAATTATACCTACCTACACTTTTCCGAGGCTAGATAGAGCAGTAAGCGATTTACGCAGAAGATGGATAGACAAAATTTGTTATCGCTGCTTTGTAATTACTTTGCTTATGGTTGGCAACATTCAGTGGTTTTGTAATAATGCTGCGACGATTAAACACTTTTTATTTAATTACGAAATATTAAAAATTCAAAGGAAAATTAAAACTTAAATGTTTGCAGATAATATACAAATAGTATTCATTAGTTAACTATATAACGTTGGAGGTAAGTAGGTACTTTGTATTCTAGATGGCCAAAATTTCTCGATAGAAGTTGATTTACAAAACAATAGCCAAAGAATAATGAAAATTAAGTACTCAAATATTGGCGGGAAAACAGTTCTAATTATTTAATAAATGGTGTATAATGCAGTTTATGGATGAAATAAATACCATTTCGAGCCTCAATCTAAAAATAAAAAGTTATTCGATCTTTTTCTGTATTTGGTAGCAGGTGTCCAAAAATATTGTAATTATTTCATTAAAATAACTAAATATAATTAAAGAAAGCTGTAAAATATTAAAAAACATAAAATGTACATGATTTTCTAACTTTTATTGAGGCTCCCAATGGTAACGTCTTTTTTGCCAATCAGAAAACAGAAACTAAATTGTAAACAATAGCAGATTTTTAAACAAGTAAATCCGTCTAGTCTAACCTATACACAACGTCTTTGGTTCAAATATAAAAACATCGACAACTATTAGGTTATAGACATTTTTACTTATTGGAAACCATAAAGCCTTAAAAAAGAAAAATCAGAGAGATGTAAAATAGAAGCGGAACAGAAAAACAGATACAAAGACCGCTGACCAAAGATGTCTGAGAAATTTAGGAAGCTTTGCTTAGACAATGGACACAGACAGAAAGAGAAACTAAACAGATTTATGCAGGGCAAAGAAAAATATTTCGAGAAAAACGTTTAGAAAGGGAGAGAGAGAGAGAGCGGAAAGGACAAAGCATTGTTGCTGTCTAATTATTGTGTTCTTGAAAAAGTTTTGATAATTGTTTTTTTTTATTTTAGCAACTACAGGTTAGACGTTCATTTTCTTCACTGCTTGACAAACCTTTGCCATTAACAATTTCTTTTCTTCTTCTTAATGAACCTTTCTGTCTAATACACTCAGTGGCCGTTCATGGTCGCCAAGGCTGCTAAGGCTTAGTCTATTTTCATTGTGCTACTAGATAGCGTGGCCCCCCCCCTACCTCCTGTGCCCAATCGTTTCTTATCCGCTTTGATCGATTTCACAATGTGTACCTACTCTGTTTGGCATTGCTACGCTCTAATTTATGTTGTGCTTGTTGTTGTTGTTTTTTAAATTTCATTGGGGTGACTAAATATTATGTGACCATGATTCGGTCAGTGTATGGTCACGGTCCAAAGGGCGGCTGCACTCTTGTTTTCACGTTTATTTCAGCATAGCACGGACATTATATTTTGTGTGTGTGTTTTTAGAATATTTGTTTTTGTATTTTCCCTGCTAAAAGGATTTCAGTTGTTATGATTTAAAGGTTTCCACAATGACAACGTGACAAATTTCCGTGGCCAACTTGTGGATCAATATTTTGGTATTCGTAATTATGCCGGGATTTGGAATTGTTTTATTTTGAATAAATAGCCTGTTTTTCTTCCCAAATGCCATGTTTACTGATAATAATGCTTCAAATTTCCTATAAAAGTTTCGATTTATTGTGATACCTAGTTCATTTTTGTCGTAACAAAATTTTTATTTCGATTTTCCAAATGGATTATCAGCATTTGCTCATTTATAAGTTTTATGCATTTCATTGAGACTGTCATAAGTGCTTAATGAAAGCCATAGAAGTTGTTATTCTTCATCTCGCTCGGCCACAGGACGCCCTAAAAAGCTTTCAGAAAATGTCTATGCTATTTTTAGACGTCTGTAATGTAATTGAAACATTTCTCACCAATATTTTTTTGTCTTAACACATTAATTGGCCAGCGCGAGTGTCCTTTAATAAGAAAACAGGCTTCCAATACTTTTCTTCTGAGTGTATTCTACTTTTCCTCTCTTCTTATGCACATTTAACCATTTTTCTTCACTTTTATGCTTTGATATGAAATGTACGAACATTCTATGCTCAAGCTGTGATTATGCCTAGCTGATGAGGCCCAGCAAGGCCGAAACAGTTGTCCTGGATTATCATTTGCGAGTAGTATGAATAAGTAGTATATTTTTATCAAAGTATACTGTTTTTTTAATAGTACTGTTAAACTAATTTATTATTGCTCTTAAACACATAAAGAACCATGAAACCGTTGTGCCCCTGGACTAAAAGCAGATAGAGGTGTCTAATTATTGGTGTGTGGTGGTCCTGTTCCAGGTTCGCATGTCAGGTGGCGACAGTCAGGCCCAGCAGCAGCAGAGGGAGAGCTCGGTGGGGGCGGGGCCGGACGATGGGCGGACCAGGTTGCCAAGCGAGAGTGGCAGATACGACACCGACTGGTTGGTCGCCTACGAGCAGTTTGTGGCCTCCTTCCTGACCGAGGAGGAGCTGGTGACGTTCTTCAACCGGGACTTTGATCTGGTCGCCAGGTGCAAGGAGTTCGTGGCGAATCGGGCGCGTGTCTCCTCCCAGAGCACTTGAGCGAGCTCTGTCCGGCGATGAATGTCCTCCTCCAATCTCTGTTCTGTTTAGTTTACGAGTAGCCTACCAAGCCTGACAGCGGTCGGTATGGAAACATCCGCCAGTCTATCAGAGATGTGTCTCGTTTGTTCACTGGAAAAGCCACCAGGCTCCTAGTTATCTCAGACAAAGATTTGGTGGTCTAAATTTCATGGAACAAACTGTGTTGAGTTTCTTTCCGCCATTTAAAAGTTCCGATTATTGAGGCTGCAATAACCTTCCATGAAATCAGACGCTGACTGTGGTTTTTTCAGTTGGTCAAAGTATGTATGATGAACTCTGTGCATAATATCCATCCAAACTTATTGTTACACCGACCTACTGAGGTTGCACATACCCAAATTATTAACTTGTTGTTATTTTTGTAATGTTTCGGTGTTCTTTCAAAATGTTTTTCAGTTGTGATGGTTCTTAGTTCGCTAGTTTGGATAATTATTACTTTTTGTATGTTTTATAATATGCAGCCTGGACAAATTAATTTTCAGATCTAGCAGACAAATTGCATTCCTTAGCCCTCTCTGTATCATCCATCAATAAACCCTGAAGGCACAATCGATTTTTGATACTTCTTAATTGGGAAAACATTTTGAAATTGATTTATTGATTTTTTTTGTACAGTTTAGGTAGAGCTTGTAAATTTTGCCTGGCTCCACTTTGCAATAGAATGAATGCGGAAATCCAGACAATAGCGGGGTAACTCTTTTTGGGCAGGAAACAAGATTCTAACAACACAACGATGTCACTTTCTAGGGGAATCTGTTAAGAGTTAACTGTAAGCGATTCCGTGTGTTAGAGAGAACAACTATGAGCGGCCTATTGTTTAGAGAAATTTTGTATGACATTGTTTATCTTATCCAAAGTTTTCCTCCTGCGAGATCTGGCAGTCCCTTTAGTCAAAGTTAATTTTAGATTCGCAGCCCGAAAGCTAGTTACTCGTGGGCTAGGCAGGCCCAGTTACGGGGTCTTGTTCCCAATAGTGTGGTAAGAAGGATTAAATTTAATTGGTCCATCGCTATGCCAAAGTTTTTTGTGAGTGTGTGTCAATTTCTACAAATGAGAGAGAGAGGGGGGATAATGCAGTGGAAAGTTATACTATTTATCTCGAGAATGGCGACACCAATACCATCATGAGATAGAGAATTATAATCTTAGCTACCGGATGGATCCGGGTTCCGCTGTTAGAGCGATGGGGATCAGTGACTAAATTGACCTACATATCAGAGAAGAAGGTGGAGTAGTTCAGAGAGGAACGGGTGGAGTAGTTCAGAGAGGAACGGCAGCTCTGGGAATTAAAATCAATAAAGTCTGCTGGCTGTGCATTTTATCACGTTAAATAGTTTTCTACCACAGTGTGGTAATCAAAGACAAAACCGAACAATGTCAATTTCAAATCATTTTTGTACGCGTATTTCTACTCATAATTATTCTTTCAGGTCACACACATTTTTGTAGTCTTCTTATTCAATGCATTGACGATTATCTATTTTATTAACTTTTCTTATTGTACTTAATTTTACTTAATCTTTCTGGTACGTATTTATATTTCTAACTGTCTCTACTCCGTCTCTAATTTGCATGAAATCAAACTAACTGGAACAGCTGTCAGTTAATGAACTTCCAGCGATAACACACCCCCATGGGGATTACTATTTAGTATTTGGACCGTCTGTTTGATGCCTTCCACTCAAATTAAATTGCCGAAACTACATACGAAGTAATGAGCGATTCAAATCGTTTATTAGTTGTGTGTGCACTGTGGACCACATAATGGTAGGTGGTTTTTATCAAATTTGTTTAAACCCAAAATTGCTATTAATTCCAGAAAAGGCATCGAACTTTGCAGGAACACAATTTCAATTTTTTTAAAGATTCTGATTGAAGTTTTTTAAACGTCGTTAGATTATATCTGTGGGTTTATTGAAAGTTCATTATTAAATAAAATGAAAGAATGGAAAAAATTAAATTGAAAATTATTAACCATGTTGTTCTTTGAGATTTGTGTTTTCTTTGCTTAAATTGTATTTGATAAAGCCAAATAAATAAATGAAATATTTTACAACTGGTTGAAGTTATTTGAATTTGCTTTCTCATTCTTTGATTTTATGGTGTGTGATACGGTTTGAAGAGATTTGATGTGTGAACTCATTCGGACCCTGATTTTGTAGGAACTTCTTGTAAGTTTGTGTGGAACACATGTGACATTCCATATACGTGGGCTCTCTTCCTATCATTCTAATCATTGTAGGCGGTCGTTGTCTTGTGTCATTCTTTTGTACAATTTGATTTATCGTTTTGTCATATTTTTGCATGGGATATTGTGATATCTTATATTTGTGTTATCTATCACTTGTACCAAGGACTGCAGATCAATTACAACATTTTTCCAAAGCTCTGATAAGAAAGTGAAATATTCATTTGACTGAAAGGTCTCTAGAGAAATATATTTAGAATTTGGCTTTCCAATTAAAAATCTTTGTATTGCATTAGTAATTTTATTGTTATTCACTTTAGTCTAAAGAAGACCCAAAAACAACTTTCTATTGGTTCCATTATTTTTTAGCATAGAATATTATGATTTTGGAGGTGAAACATTCATGTAAATTGATTGATATTTGGTAACCAGTTTATTATTTAACAGCTATCATAAAATATTGATTTGTTTAGCCAGGGTCCAACCTGAGAGCTTAGCAATTGTTTTAATTGATATGTCTAAGCACCAAGTAGAAGAGGCAGCCCATTTTTTATACGTTTTAAACTCTTCTGCTTCATTCAAACGAATTTTAATAGACTAGAAATGAGCCGTAAAATTAATAATAAAGATTAGAGTAACAAATTTAAAGACGTCACAGGCCTCTACTGATTCATTTGTTTCATCTTAATGGTCCATTTTGTTTGGTCCACCCATTCATGGAAAGTATCTGTGGATTCTAGCCATCATATCTCTAAGTTAACGAGGAGTAGTAGGAGATTTTTATGGCTCTTCGGATCCTCAACTAATGGTAATAACAACATGCAAACAAACAATGTATTTTTGCCGATTTCTAACCGACTAACTGAGCTTTGTAATTTTTGTATTTGATACGCCAAGCCCTGCCAGAAATTTTTAGTAAGCCGCGACACCTGGTATTGCTATCTAGATAATGCTCGATAGAAAGAATTTTTTTAATGTGGCACTGATTCAGGAATATCCCTGCGATATTTTTTATGACTGTAATAATCAGCAAATTCTAGAAAATCCTTATTTGCAGACTGCCAAACAATTTCCTATCGAAAATGACCTTGTTTCTCCAGGTGGCCGGCCATACTACGCATCAAAATGAGATCAGTTGTATGTATAACATAAACGAGCACTGTCTCTGAGATAGCTATGCAGGTTAGCGACGTTTTTGTGGATCATATTATTGTAATTCTTTTGTACTGTGCTGTGCTGTTATGGTGCTGTTATATTTTCTTATTCCCAATGATTGTTGCTGATTATTATTTCGTCATCAGCGTTTTATTTTTACGTCACTATTTACCATCATTGTACGTATACTGCAATTTATATTGGTAAACAGTAATTTCTTTTATTAATTTGAGCCACTCTAAAAGAAGAGAAGTATTTCTATTTTGTAAAGTAAATAACTTCCGGACCTTTAAAGGAGTTATATTATTTTTAAATGTTTTTTTTTTTAATTATGAATTTTGTCTATAGCATCTGAAAACAATTATTTACAGAAACCTGAATAATGGAAGCCGAAAGAGGCATCGATAGCGTCATCAGATCCACAAAAAAATCGGTTCACTTAATTTGGTCTGTGTTGAACCTGTACATCATTTAACACATTCATAAATTGATTGGAGAATTAAATTCGATGGTTTTGAGTTGAGCAAGCCAATTGTTCAATCTTTAAATTGGCTGATGACGTCATATTTAAAAACAATCCGTTAAAAAGCTGTGTCTGACATGTCAATTTCAATAATTCTTCCATAATTTGCCGTATGAGACGCTACCATGAACTAAAGAGATTTAAAATTTAAGAAAATTAATCGCTGATAAAAATTATTGGCCCGATGCTATAATGTAATGCAAGCCGAGAGCTCACAACAGGATGGATGATCTTGTAATAAGGGAGAAGAGGTTTGATACCTTAGAGATGCTAAACTATATGGGTTGTTTGGGAGCTACGGACCACCGACTCGCCTCCCAATTGGCCTAAAATTTCCGGTACTGACTTCTGTTGATGGTAGTACTTTTCCGTACACTTTCAGTAGCAAAAAGTAAACTTTTCCAGGCATGCATAGAGAAAAAATGTTGTTCTCATTAAAGTTATGTGTTTTACAAGCATAATACTTGTAAGTAGTATTCTGTTTAATCTTAATTTTAATAAAAATACAAATTATTGTTACGAAAACGAATTTTCGGTCTACAAAAGTCACTGCCCTAAATTTTAGGCTAATTGATTGTATAAGCGCGTAAAATACGACTTTTTGAGCGATAGGAAAGCTACTAGGTGATCTGTAGCCCTCAAGCGCGGGCATCTCTATTTAACTACTCTCACTTCCTGGATATCAAATCTTATGTACCTTATGACGAGATGCATAGATGGCGTTGATTATTTAGTATACATATATTAAGCAGTGAGTTTGCCGGATAATTTCTTGCCGTGTAAATTAAAATTTCTATAATAATCAATATCTATCTTTACCACGTAGGTGAGTAAAATTTGCATTTTGCTAAATCCTGAAACACATCGCACAAATTTCTTGAACAATAATAAAATGTTGTTTGTGTTGGAAATGTTATATTGCCTTCACTGTTTTGAAATTTATAATTCCATCCATTTGTGTACCTATCCCCACTCCCTAGTACCTAAAAATGTCAGTTTTGTTGTACCTAGTGAACTTTGTCAAGTATTAATTACGTACTATTCCCACTGATAAGCCCTACAATCTAATATTTTTGTACGAATTATTTTTGCTAGTTATATATTGTATGTATTGTACAAATTCACCACGAATTTATTATGTTATACAGAAACTATTCGCTGTGCTGGAGACTAAATTATTATCTACCTACTTTATTTATTTCAAAGATTTATAAATAAATTTGTTTAAAGTGTTGCATGATGTTTTTAAAACTTAATTTAAGAAGTTTCAAAAGAAATACTATTTTTCATTGTTAAATTGACCCTGGCGTTTTCACGATAACATGATGTAATTAATTATTTTACATCAAAGTGGGGTGTAAGTGTTTTCTGAATAAGTTTTGTAGTGAGCCCATGTGACTATAGATTCGATTAAAATTTCAAAATCTTTACACTTACTACTGTACCTTCCTCGGCAATTAGCAGACGCCCATTCTTTTACAATTCTTGAAGATTTTGTTCCCTTTGCATTCTCGGTAGTTGATGACTGTCCTTTTTTATGTAATTGAACCACTGTTTCTTTGGCGCACCCTGATATCTTCTACATTCCGAGCTGCCCTACTCTACGATCTTCAGCGTTACGTACCCGCGCTTCTTGTTACGTGACCGATATATTGGAGTCTTCTGGATTTTGCAACTCGAGCCATCAGTTATCTAGTCACCTCCATTTCCGCTAGCAAATTAGTCATTGGTATGATGTTCTTTCTAGGATATATTTAATATTTTCCTCTAGCACCACATTTCAAGAACCTCAATCCTGTTTTTGTCAGACTTTTTTAAAGTTCAACTTTTCACACGATAAAGAAATATGGACCATTACCAGTGCCTTCTTGATTCTCTTAAGCTCTGCTAATATTTCTATCTTTCCATAGATACAGATTAACATAGATATTTAGATCATATAGATAACCAAAATAAAATATACAATTTGTTCCTGGACTATGAGAAAGCTTTTGGCAGGGTGAAACACAAGAAGCTAATGGAATGCCTGAAGAGATGTGGAATAGATGGTAGAATAATTCAAAACCTTTACTGGGACCAAACAGCTAAAGTAGGAGATTCGCTTTCAGAAAATATCAAGATTGAAAAAGGTGTGAGACAAGGATGTGTAATGTCCCCGAATATGTTCTAGATACACAGAGGACATTTTTCATGAAGTAAAAGACATAAAAGGCTACAAGATTAATGGAAGAGTCGTTAATAACT
>JAUYWI010119016.1:0-10430 GCA_034780595.1 Parotoplana pacifica
AACTATTTCTATTTGTATGCTATTTTGAAAAAGTAGATAGTCAAATACGCAATTTTTTACGAAACGACCTATACTTTCGATAGAATGTAAGTAACTTAAAACAATATTGGCAATTTTTATTGATTCCGTCCGACACCAATTTTCTATAAACAAATATGTATAGCCTAGACATAGAAGGGAAAGGTCATTCATTTGTTTTGATCATAATTTTTTTTTCAATATAGCAATATGTCTTAGATAAAGAATTATTATCTTCACTAATAAAAAAGTATTGTCAACCGTTTTTCAAATTTTAGTCCAACATCCAAATAGGCTCAATAAAGTTTCTTTAAATTAAAATTCTCTATAACTTTTCATAAATACTGAATTAAGTTCTATTGATACTTAATAAAATAAAAAAGGTTGTAATCCATCGCGATTTTAAAATTGAAATTTACCTCATTTATATAATTAAAAGTATTGCTAATTAAACGGTGTATCATTAAAAATTTTAATAATAATTGATCTTATTATCTAATTTAATTTCGATAATTATAATTTATTTAACGGTGTGGAAATGGTTGAATATAATTTTCCAATTAGGTTATATTAAAGTATATTTTGTTACAAATTTTCTATTAATTATAAATAGATTGTAAATTATGTCTACCAGTGAATTGATAACTACATTGATAACATACATAAGTAAACTCTTATTGAAAATGTGAAGAAAAACATATGAGATTATTTTGTGATCTAAAGTTCATCTCATTTTAGAAATATTTCATAGTGACATTTGTTTCTCAGATAAAATATTTTTAAATGAGAAGTATTTGGAAACACAATATCTCATTTTTATCACATTTTCATTAAGAGCAGGTCGATTCAGTTCTGTTAGTTAATAAACAAAATATAGAATGGTTACCAAGAGCACCCATTCTACAAGAAAAGCACTGTAAATATGCTGAATTGCTCCTGAGACTTTCTGCTCGGGACATTTCCATATGGCAACAAGATCATTGAAGAACTCAAATTGAATGTTTCCACTATAAGTGACATCCTTGAGCAATGCTTTCACCTAAGAGAAAACAAAGTAGTTGTTTGGAACCAATTGCAATTCAACGTTTATAAAAATAATAAAAAAGAACAAAGATTTCACATAATAGAAGAGCGGAAACTGGTTTGACTCTCTATAAAAAATGTCAGAAAATTACCACGTGTTAACATTATGATTTAAAATATTCTTTGTGATTTTTGTAGAGCTAACACATTTTTGACATTGAACAATGTCCAAATTTGTTTCTTTTTCTTTTGTTGTTTCTATTATTTTATTAGTAGGTTTCTACATATAACTAATAATCTTTTTCTTTTTATTGAAACACAAACATCCCACTGCAAAAATCTGTTGACCATGCTCTTGAAATGGTTTCTTCTGAGAATGCTTCTAACACTCTTAGCTATCCAAAGGAAACTTTTAAATTGTTTCTACAAAATGTTTTTGCTCTGTCCTGTTCACTTTTAATGTTGACATTCACATACACAAACAGGTGGCAAATACTTACATGGCCTTCATGGAAAACAATGTCTACATGAAACACCCATATTCACCTTCATTGTAACTATGACGATTATCCCAAATCCTTTTTAGATGTTATTAATTCTTTAGAACATTCAATTACAATTTACTGTTGAACACATAGTAGAACATTCTATTTCATTTATTGATGTTTTCATTTCCTTTGCTGATAATTGTTTTAATTTGTCAAAGTTTACAGAAAACCAACCCATACGGGTTTATTTTTAAATTTTCACAAGCTGATTGTCCTACAAAATATAAATTTTGGTTCGATTAAATGTCTTCTTGATAGAGCTTTTGAAATATTCTCATATTGGAAGTTATTTACTAATGAAGTAGAAAAATTGAAACTCTTGTTTAATAAAATGCCTACTCCTTAAAAACTGTTTCTTCACCTAAAAAAAGAAGTTATTGTCTTAGATTATTATGGAAATTTTTCTAAATTTTTTGTACAAAAATGAAAAAATATTGTAAAGTCTGGAATATCAAATGTAACAATATGTTTAAAACAAAAAGATCTGACCTAATTTTTCTCTAAAATTTTGTTGTTCTAATAGAATTGAGATCAAAGTCTGTCTACGCTTTTTACTGCCTTTGTGATGAGGGCAAACCAATGTACATTGGTAAAACTTCGAGGCATCTGATTACCCGTTTTAAGGAACATAAGATTAAAATGAACTCTAGCATCCATTCTCATCTCTTCTTGAATGGGACCACTATCAAATGTTTTAAAAATATTTTAAGATGTTATCTTCTAAACGTAGTGACTTTGAATTAAATATTACTACATCCCTCTTCATTAACCAGTTAAACCTAAATTAAATAGTAAGAGTTCTAACAGTTGCAATTTCAAGATTATTTTGACTTCATACATTTTATTATTTGTATCCATGTCTTTCCTATTGACTATATGTAGTTAGCTAAATTTGTTTTTGTTCTAATGACATTTATTTACATGTACATATTGTGGTAACTTTTGTACTAGCATTAATTAATTCCATTAAAACTGTTTGTTTTGAAATAAACAAAATTGGTTTGGTATTCTATCGACCTTTCTCTATTTATTTATTCTAAAATTATCTTTTTTTGTAAATTATGTATTATTTTTTATTAATAGCACAACTTTTGTAGAACCATATGAATAAAAAATAAATAAGTCTCATATGAACGTTTTCGTTTATTGCAAATAAACTTCGTCAGGCATATTTACAACCTGGTTCTTATTTCTCTCTAAAAAATTTCTAATCTCTTATTAGTTTATTATTTTAGTTATTGCATTACTTTTTAGTAAACATTTAAATATGCCTGACGAAGTTTATTTGCAATAAACGAAAACTTTCGTATGATACTTATTTATTTTTGACTACTGGAGCTCCAAAAGTTTGTAAACAAATAATGAATTTAACTGTTTAGTTACTTACATAGCAATATCAATTTATAGTCATACCCCAACCTAAACATGGAGCAAATTTCTTCACTTTTATGCTTTGATATGGACTGTACGAACATTTTATATTACTCAGGCAATGATTGTGCCGGGCTGATGAGGCCCAACAAGGCCGAAACAGCTGTCCTGGGCTTATCATTTGCGAGTAATATAAATAAGTATTATATTTTTATCAAAGTATACTTGTTTGTTAAAATTATTACTCTTAAACACATAGCAATATCAATTTAAAGTCATACCCCTACCTCAACATAAAGGTAATTACTTATGGAATTTGCTGAGAGCTATTTAACTATTAACTATTTTAGCCACTCTTATCACGAAATAGCAAAAAATATATACATATATTAAATAGTCTTACCTGTGTTTTGTTAAAAGAAGTATGAAATACTCGATAGAGTTGGAATGAGCATTTCTCAATTTTCTCACGTTTGTATTTAGTAGTACTATTGGTTGAACCTTTATGATTGATTAAAATTCTGTATTCTTCGACCTCAAAAGCTGTATCCAAAAAGTTGCTTGCATTATCAAATGTCTGGTAGAGCATAGAATATCCATTCTGAATTCGCAAATCCAATCTAAAAATTAATTGAATTATTTAGAACTCTAACTGTGTTATCTAAGAGATCTGAAATTTTACGTATTTTAAATTACATCTACAAATGAAAATCTTACTCAAACGAATCAGGAATTAGATCCTTCGGGCTTACGAATCTCGCTTTAAAACTTTTGTAGTATTGTTCTTGTTTTGCCATTGATACAGAAAATATAAAAATAGTGAAAAGAAATTCGACTGCCGTAGTCGATTGTCTGATGCAAATATCCTCATTGTAACAAAGGCTTTTGTCGGTGATCAAATGGCAATTGGATCTCAAGGTAAGATTGCAAAGAGTATTTACAAACAACTTGCCAACTTCTGGGTCTATAGATGCAACTCTCATCTTAATAGTTGTCCATTTCTTTGGATCCACACATTGATCAGCTTCGGCTAAGTAGACAGTGCCACCACCTGTACAATTAGCCAATTGGCAATAAAGAACAGGATTTGGACCGCCACTGGAAATAAAAGTAGAATCAGTGCAAGGCTTTATTTTCTCTTGAATGTTTTTATTGATTGCTTCCAAAGTTATTACATCGTTTTCTGCAATAGGAACCAGTCCTGGTAAGTCGTTGTTCTCACATTTGCATGTTGGAGCATCAGCTTTGATATTTTCACAAAATAAATTTGTCACATCATATTGACAACCTTTGTCATACTTCTCAGTAATCTGACAAAGCCATTTATTAAATTCTGATTCTTCATTGAAGTTGGTGTTAACATTTCCTATTTGTTTATTAAATTTACATTTTCTGATTTTACTTAACCTCAATTGAGCATCAGGTATTGACAATTCTGGATCAGATTGTTTCAAAATATTAACATTGAGAATTCTTTTACAATGGCTTTGCAATAATTGGAGTTTAACTTTGTTAGGTACATCAACTTTTGGCAGTGCAGAAATATTAACAGCTTTTGGACATCTGAAAATATTTTTAATTAAAGCAAAAGAATTTGAGTAACATTGGGCACAATATGGATTTTTATAAACTTGAATACTATTTCCATTTGCACTTTCAACAACCGCTAGTTGTGAATCTTGCTCGGTTTCTGGTTTGTTATTTTCACATTTTAATTTTAAATCATTATCGGCATTGTTTGGACAATAAGAAATAACCAGAAATGATTCAGTTGTGTCAGGAACATTCACATTATTAGATAGGTCAGTTACCAGATCAGTGCATTGGTAGGAGCTATATTCTGAAATGTCAGTATTTAGAAGTGTTGGCCAATTGTCATCTGTGTAATTAGTGCAACAGTCTCCGGCTTTTAAACATGATTGGTTGAGGATGCATCTACTCCCAGAAGGACAGGCACCCAATTTTTGCATATTCTCACTTCCTTTTAGAAAAAAAAAACACAACAAATACAAAAATATTTAAATTAATATTACGCAGCGATGAAAACAGAATTTTGATTATATTATTGCGTCATTTAAATGTTTAATTTGTTCACAGCAAATTGAAATGTTTTTTATTCTAATGACAGACTGTATAACGAACTATCTTGCCAGAATAACATATCCCTTTTACATTCTCAAATTGTAAATAAAACTTCTAAATATTTCCTCAATCATGAACAATCCGTTCACTAAGCTGAAAATACTTTCATAAAACAAAATTTCATCGATTCAGAAAACAGCAACGGCTTTGAACAAATGCTTTTAGATAACAGGTTTTTTTAACGTTATGGCTTAAAGAATTTTTCTAATTAAAACTAAACTTCTACATGGATTACAAATGAATAATTGGCCATATGACAATAGGCCGTAGGCTCTATGAATTTTCTGGATAAACCCTAGCAACTGCCTAGAAACAAGGATGAAATAAATTCACTATATTAACTAAAATTGGGTTTAATAGAATTAGATGCTAATGTCAACTTACCTGACTTTTCAAACGCAGGATATCTTTGCTCCAATAAACGCCCTATTAATGAACACTGTCTGACAATTACTATTCCGTTGTCTAAGAAGTGAACTGTAGCTCCAGGCAATTTTGCTAGTAAAAGCAACTCGTCAGTTAATTGATCTTTGTTCGACGGTGGTTGTGTAATCAGAAAAAAAACAGCATGTGGACAGCGTTGATAAAATTGGGAAAATCCAAAAGGTTGGCCAGACGAATATTCTGTAGACCGGAGTTCAAAAATATTTTCAGCCATTTCAAATTGTTTACTTAATTTCCCAACCGTAGGGGTGAAAATAAATCCTTTAATAATTTTCACTGGCGCTTTATTTGGTATAATTTTTAAGAGCTTTTTATATTGACTACTGGCAGCTGCAACTGATCCAAAAAGTATTGTGGCGGTCATATTAATTTTATTTCCGTTAATGCTTCTAAAATCAACATTTATAGGGTTACCCTTTTCATCAACTATAACCCCCGAATCTGGAATAGGCATGTTTTCTAGACTTGTGCAAAACTTTAAACCCAACTTTTGACAATCGGATATCATTTGGCTTTTAGATTTTGCAACTATACTTACAGAAATCATCTGTAATGGATCAACACATTTGCCATTGATTTCCTGAAATTGTTGACCTTTAGAACATTTTGCAACAAAGCAAAATTTTGTGGTACCCAGATTTCTAATTTCATGACACATTTGCGTTCTTGTATGTGTTTTTAAAGTAATATATGAATTCTTTCCTTGTTCTTTTATTAATACGTTTTTCGGTAGATAATTAGATTTGGGAGCTGGAAGCTGTGCAAAACAAGTGCAACTGCTTTTGTTGCGTGCAGCACAAAAAAGGTTTCTAAATTGCCCGCATGGTATTGGAGCTGCAATCTGACAGAGCCAGTCCAGCAGTTCGTTGGGAAAAGTTGGATTCCCAGGAGGTTTTGTTGGCTTGACCAATGGCGATTGAGTATCATGAGATTGACAACGTTTCATTTTTGCATATAATTGTGAGATTGCAAAAATGTTTTTATTCAAAATTGGCAAACAGCCATTAGCAAAAATTGAAGCTTTTTCTTCTTCTGAAAGAGTATTGTCGGAATTTTTATCGGCAATAGATTGATTTTTGCAATGAAGGGCACTGGTTACTGTATCCTTTTTTGAAGAATAACATGAAGCACAGGAACTTTTGAATAATTTATCGTTTTCAGAGAGCATCAACTGCATAAATGGCAATTCCTTTTGTTTGCAAGTTGTTGCATCATTTGGACATTTTGTAATCACTGGAAAAAATTCCACAATTTGTGGATGCACTTGTGTGACAAATGGAAAACATTCGCTATTTAATTCTTCTGTGTTAGGTATGTATTGAGCAATTCTGACCAGGCCTCTGATAGGTATATTGGATCGCAATTTCCATACAAAGCGCAGTTAGGTGTTTCAAGAGCTTTATACACCATTGCACAAGCAATTGAAAATTCTTTGTCGAACATTTTGAAATTCTTATCTGAAAAACAAAATATGCTTTGATTTAGGCATTCGATATTTTGATAAATGTGATCTTAATAAACGTGCGTGAGTGGAAAAAAATATTTTATATATATGTGGAATTATGACAATCTTAAAAAATATGTGTTCCTATTGTTGTTAAGTTTACAAAAAGAGTCTCAGTGGTGCTGTCGCTGCAATGAATAAGAAAATATAAATTACAGGAACTGGATGTCTGGCGTGTCACCAAGAGTTCTTGTGCCTCCAGGGTTTTTCCTATGTTGAAAGATATTGATGCAAAGATGTTGCTTTGATTCATTAATTAGTTTTCTATTTAAAAGTTTAAAAATGGCGTCGTCATACGATTGCAGGTAGGTTTTCTTAATTACTTAATTAATTTGTTATTAATATTTAGATTAACTACAATACTACATTGCAAATAATATATATACAGGGTAATCGAGAAGTCACAGAAAATATAAACTTTATATTTCTATTTAATTTTAATTAAATATCTTAATAACCAGAGTACTTTACATTTTCATAATATTGTGTGAAATAAACAATTAAAACAATGTTGGTAAAAGTTGTCATTTAAAAAAAGTTATTTGCTTTTGTGGCAGTCTTTTGTTCATTCTGTATAAAATTTATGAGATTAATAAAAATAACACAAAATATTTTTATATGGCAAAAATCTGTTTCCTGTGACCACACTATTTTGTAAATTAAATTATGTAACATCAACAGAAGTTTTTTGTCTAAATTTGAATAAATCTGCTCAACTTTTTGACTGATATTTTTATCACAGGAAAAATACATTGAGTGACCCTTGTTTGCCCTTTGAAGGCACAGGAACCCTTGCTGACACGACAAAACGTCCAATTTCAGTTATCGATTATGTTTCTCAGCCGAAATATAGGAGTCTTCCTTGGGATACAAATCGTTGGACTTGAAGGTATCTATCACCAGGACTAACAATATTGAAAGACATTTTATAAATAAAGTCAAGTTGCAATGACATTTTAATTATGAAACAAATATGTTTGATTTTTCTTCTAACCCAGAAATTCTATCTGCATTTTTTACTGAAATAGTAAAACTAGCTCATAAAGTGGTAATGTTTTATTATAAACTTTCCCACAAAGTCACATAATGAGTCCACAATGTAGGTTACTTTGTCCAAAAACATATTGCTGAAATCAAACTACTAAAGACATTATGTTAGAATTTGATAACTATCATAATTCATTTGCCGACTACGGAGTTCGAGAATATTATTTTTTGTCCCACATTGTAATCTGACATCCAAAACATTTCAACAAATAGATTTTTATTCTGAATAACTACTATTTTGTTATAAAAATTTCAAAAAAATCTATTAATCCCCCCAAAGAAGATATACAAGTTTTTGTTTCAAAATTAGAAATATAACAAATTAAATTCAATTCATTAGATAAAAAAAGACTACTTGATTTGTTTATAAAATATGAACAATTATTTGGATTTCTTTCATATTTGATATATTAACTATACAGACTTAGTGGTAGAACATTTTTTACTAGGTTTACCCAAAGGGTAATTTAATTGCTTCTATGTTGAATAGACAAATATAGGCGCTATATCGACTTACCAGAAAAATCAGTAAACAATTCTGTGTTGTATTCAATTTTTCTTGGAAATAGTGATGACAAGCGAAATAACGAATCAGGAAAATAGTCTTTACCAGGATCAAATGCTGGTGTCCCCGTAGCAACACACGTATCTTCTGGACCACAAGAATTTCCAGCTGCGGCAGAACAGAAAATATTTCCATGGGAACTGCAACTATGGCCACCATAAATACTACAAAACCACGACAGTAACTCCGCTTTAGTTGTTGGTAAACTCTTGGGACGATTGCTGCTGCATTTATCAAAGTTGGCATAAAGAGAATTAATTTCCACATCTGTAGCATTTTGAAGTGATAGTTTTAGTACACTTGGACTTGCTACTATTTGACATTCATCATAGACTTTGTTCACAATTAGTTGAATATTTGTCGCATCTGCTTTTTGTATGAGATCCAAAGTTGGCTGAGGACACTGACGAACATTTGGAATTATAAATTTTAAGTCTTCATCGTTACATTCTACAGAATATTGATTTGCATAAAGTTTACCTGAAGCACCAACAGCTAAGGACATTAATACATCATTTGTTGGACGTTCTGAACAATAGGCTGATAAAAGTGAATTTTCGTACTTTGGTAAACAAGTATTGATGACAAGGAATGGTATT
This sequence comes from Parotoplana pacifica, assembly GCA_034780595.1. Lineage (NCBI taxonomy): Eukaryota > Metazoa > Platyhelminthes > Proseriata > Otoplanidae > Parotoplana > Parotoplana pacifica. The sequence continues at coordinate 9,262 of JAUYWI010119016.1, forward strand.
TCAACTGGAACCATTTCAGAATCTGCCTTATTAGCTCCAGTTATGACTGGTACACATTGAGAATAATATTTAACTTGCTGCTCTTGTAAAAATGTAACCCAATTATTCAATAAGAAAGAAAGGCAACAGTTTCCAGTATAAAAACATTTTGTTGAATTTTTACAATCTGTTTCACTAACGCAAGATTGTGAAATTACATTTTCACCAACGAGCACACCTGAAATATTGAAAGAATAATAATGTTTTGAAATTAGAATTATTTAGATGTAAGCACAACTACTTGGTAAATTGTAGAATTAATGAGAAACAAGTAACTTTTGAATAACAAGAACCAGCTGTGTAGGTACCATAGCTAATTTTTGCCGAACAATTCATCAACTTCAAGACAGTAAGATCATTTTATGAAATAAATGGTCCAACCCCAAAAAAACATTTTATCTAGAAAACAACATATAAAAAATAATCCAAAATTGGACCTCTACAAAGTGCCAACGAATTATAAATGTCATAATATCTTAAAGATGATGCACTTTATGCCCTATAAATATCTTACCAATAGATAGAAACATGGTTCTAACTTCAAGGTCATTACATATTTTTATGACGTCATAATTCAACATGGCTGTCATTATATGCATAAATCAAGTGTGTTTTTCTAAAACAGTGGTCTAGCACCCTACATTGTATTGAGTTAATAGAAATATATACTCAGTCTACAACAATTACATATTCTCAAGGTCAAACAGGGTCAACTTATGTCTTATGTGATTATTTTTAGAAGTAAGCGTTGGAAAATAGTTCAAAAGATGTATTTAGACTTAAATGAAAACATTAATGTAATTTAAGCGAATACTTCATTTGAAACTGACAGATTGTTAGCTAATGGCACTAGATCCGCGTTAAAGTGCTACACAATGGATCTGAGATTTCCACGAAGCTTTTGGGTCAGGCTTCAATCTGTTCAATCATTTTAATAATTCATATTTAGTGTTAGACCAAGATACACAATTCTTCCTAAACACAGAATATAAGATGTTAAACTGATTGTAGCCATATTCTGATCTTTGGTACCTAGCAAAATAACTTTCAATAGCGTTATGCAGATGACACAGCCCTCCTTGCAGAAACAGAAGAAGATCTCCAGAAAATTGTGGATGAAGCCGCCAAAA
>JAUYWI010119027.1:0-10430 GCA_034780595.1 Parotoplana pacifica
CTAAGGAATTATCTCGCGCTTGGGTAGATGGCTATATTGTTAAACATTTTTATTAATACCTATTGCATTATACCTACTTTGTTGTCTAAATAACGAATTTTTTTTGTCAAACCCTATATATCAATTTTTTCTACCATAATGAGCATTACTTCATTAAAGATAATTCAGATAGCTGATTTATAAATTTAAATTTGTGAATTATTGACAGTAGATTAGGTAGGTACTTTGCCTCTGCTAACAGTTTGGCGATTATTCACATTATGGAAGAATTCAATATTGCTATTTTCTACATTTTTCTAGATAATCTGGTGATTGTTCCTGCTAACAGTAGAATTTGGGTCCTAATTAATCATAACTTTTTAATTGCATTTAATTAATTCAAAGATTTTTGACGTGCTCATAATTTTTGCTTTTCACACATTTGCCTATTTATAATAAATTGTAACTTGTAGAATGCTGTGTAGCTATTATGGTAAGATTTGTGGATGTAGATAGATAACTCATTACAAAATAGCACAGAAAAAAAATTGCTGAACACATTTTCATCATTGGCATAAGCTAACCTTGATTTTAAAATGTAGGTACACGCGCCTATAATGGCATTGGTTTTGCTAATCAATAATGAAAACCTTAATAACATGAGATCAATTAATATAAACCAGTTCATACTGCCAATTCTCATTTCGCCAAACCATTGTTCAATTTAATTGGCTTTGCTGAATCATTTGAATAATTAATCATCAAGAGCGGCATATGTGTCATATTGACCTTGATTTTATAAATTTGGCAATATGGCTACAATCAAAATGTTTATGTTAACAACATAATTATGTACATAACAATTATTTTTATTTCCTAACATTTTACATGGTTTATATTTCGAGGTAAATTTATGTTATGTAAAAATACAATTGGGTATAAATTCACATTTTATGTAGATAGAAAATCATACTTTGGGAAACGCGAGATTCCTTATGAAAATATGTATTTTTAGCATTAAATGATACTTTTTTCATTCCAAGCATGATATTATGTACAGTGAGATTTCTTAGGAATATCGAAATGCCTCATGTACATATTTCCTTCATCTTTCTCATCAGTATCTCAGTACAAGAACTGCTAGATTTGAAATTACATTTGTAGGTAAAAATACGTTTAGACAATTGAGTTGTTCGTTAAAGAAAAGTGAAAATTGGAGCTAAACGGTTTGATGAAAAATTTCTTTGATAATAAGTACTTTAAAATTATAAACTATTGGAATAGTTCTACACCAATAGATTTATTTTCAATTTTTTAAAATTTAATCATATTAAATAATTATCTTCAAATTTCTCTCTTCTTATGCTACTATCTATAGCGTTTTCCTTACATTTATGCTTTATGAAATATACGAGAATTTTCATGCTGTGATTATGCCTAGCTGATGAGGCCCAACAATGCCAAAACAACTCTCCTGAGCTATCATTAGCGAGAAATATAAATAAATAGTATATTTTTTATCAAAGTATTCCTGATTGTTTATTATTACTCATAACGTATTTACATAAGTAGGTCCCTGGTGTATGATGTTCGGTTTCAAACCTATAACAAGTAATTTTAGGTTAAAAATATGGCATCTTACTTAATGCTTTTTCTTGCGCCAAACAAGGAATTATTTTAATACTGTATGCATTACATTTACTGCATTTGCATATTATGTTTATATGCAACAACAGCAAATTAATTTCTTCAGTACCTTCGTTGATGGACTCATAATTCATGACTGAAGGCAGAAAATTGGCTTGGGCATAGAAACCCAGTAGTGCCTACTCCGTAATCTATTTCACTTGATTGGGTTATTATTCGTTTCATTACATTATTATGCCAAAAGCGGCAACTTCAATTGTGATATTATTGATTTATCAATAATTACCTATATACTAACACCAATTCTATGAAGCAGAATCTGAACCAACAATATTATCATAATGTAGTTCATGCAAACATAAATGTCTTGAATTATTTTCAAATTGTATGCCTTTCTTTGCACAAAATTATTTTTTAAGTACACCTGTATTCAAAATTGTGTACGTGGTTAGTTAAGCAACTGATTAGTAAATTGAAGATTTCTTATAAACAAGCCGTTTCAATTACCTAACATGCTTATACCATTTACTTTAGACGTCAATATCTAAAGTTAAAAGCTCATAATGTGCTTGAAATATATGCTAAAGTCCAATATTTCAAGCATGTTTATTTGGCATAAAACAAATTAAAAAATAAAACTCTGCTTATTTCAAGATATATGACCAAAGCATTGCCATTACGTAGAATTGGCTAATAAAACGAGCATTATTTTACTACTAATTGTTGTTAATGGCGTTTTGATTATATCGTCATCGATGAAGTGCTAGTGATCTTTGATATTTTGGTGATAGTTGACAAAATCAGAGTGAGTGCATGTATTGAGGATTCAGCACAGTTTGGCCCATTTTAATCGCTTGTTACATGTCTCGACACGACAAAACAGACATATTGACCTCAATGCACTAATTATTTTTAGCACTACTATAAACCTTCCAGAACAATTATGTTTTCTAAATGCTAATTTTATATAAAATAACTTTAATTTAAATTGAACTACTTTTAGTAATAAATTGCTGTAATTTTCATTATTAACTGTTTCGGCTACAGATATTAAACCTAAAGCGATAATGCAAAAGAGATAACCAGCCAGCTTTTAAAAATGTGACGCACTACTTTTGCAATAATGCAACAAAAAAGATTTTACATAATTGCCCAGGGATATTATATTTAGTATGGCATGATAGCGCATTACATAATATAAACAACTAATATATCATGGCTATTAAACAGAGTAGTATCAAATGTACAGATAATTGTTCGCGTTGCATGAACAGAGTGCTAATCAATCAAAAATGGAAATGTTAAGGATGTCTATCAAATGCCACAATGATTCGTCGAGGTCCGTCACTTGCAAACTTGATTAAAAACAGCCATCATAGTCGATTCTTTTGTGTCTGTAAATATGTATCAGAGCCATGACTTGATATTCTTCCATTCTTCATCTTGTTTCGAAGATACCTTTTCAGTCTTTGCATGATACTAAATGACCTTTCAAACGTAGCAGTTGTTGCGGGTAATGCAATGAAGCGTTTCATTGCTGTGATCGTATCCAGTACATTGTCTGGTCTTTCTTCCAGTGGTACATGCAACCGAAGTTCCGAATCAGTCAGCAGACAATTTGGTAAATCAGGATTGTAGTGTTTGTGCTTCCGGTTGCCTACGTGCCTGATAACTCTTTTGCATATACTCGTCCATATTATGTATATATTTTGTATAAAATATGTAATTATTATAAACAAACAACGCCAATCATTGTTCTCTTAATTTTTCTAGATAGGTGCAGGTTTTATTTTGAAGATTTTGTGTTGGTTCCATCTTTTTCATTACCGAATTAAATTTTGCCGGATTTTTTATAGATTTAAAGGGGGGGGACATTCATCTCAAACAAAGTATTCAATATTTTTGCGCTATAAAGTTCAATTTGACATTACTTTTAGTAGGAGTGTCATTTCTGACTATAAAACAAATTTTTCATTTTGTGGAATTTTATGTACCTACATGTTAGTTAGCAATTGGTAGAATCTGAAAATATAGTCAAATTATTTACATTTTAGGAAGAAGCAATAAAAGAAGAAGAGGAAGAAGAGAAAGAACAACCCGAAGAAAATAACAAAGAAAAAGAAGTAATTACCTTTGTTTATTTTGTAATTTAATAAAGTGTCCCTGCAAATTTAATCTAAGGCTATTTGAAAATTGTTTTTTTATATTCGAAATAAAAGTTTTACATTTATATTAATTTTGTCATTTAAATATTAGTTTGTTCTCTCTATACTATTTTAGAAATCAAAGAAAAAGGATAAAAAGAAGAAGAGCAAATCCGAAAACGAATCAGAAGTAAGAGTCCGTTGATTTAAGTTTCTTTTTTAAATTAGATGTGGTGTATTTTGTTTTTCTAAATTCTGTTTAGTTATCTGGAAATATTGTTTTCAAAGTATGCCAATTTTCCTACTGAATTCGAATAATACAGAAAATTTCAATATTTCACAAAAAATCATATTTAGTGTTTTACTACTACAAATATTTGAGTAATAAAATATGTTATTATTTTTTTGAGAAATTAAAAGAGTTTGATAAAACGTTTGATATCTATCTTAAATTCATATTATGTGGTTACAAATAATTGTGAGTAGTATAGCACCTTATCATTTATTGAGAAAAATTATATAACTTCTTGGGAAAATCGTTGTTCAAAATTAATCTAAATACCAACAAAAAACATTATTATTTGAGTAGTAAATTTAAGTTAAAAATTATTTGCCAGAAAACCAGGGGAATTTGGAAAATGAAATGCACCACAAATGTTCTTATTACCAAAACGCATTAACTGGAAAGTTCCTTTAGAGTAATTGTCCGCTGTTCCTTGATCCTTTATTATCAACATAATCAAATTATTAAAAAAAAGAATTTGAAATCATAATAGGTAATATAAATGATTTTATGAAGAGTTTAAATCCAAAATACATTATCTCAACAAAATGAATTTTGTGTCAATAAGATTTATCAATACCCAAAATATCGATATTTTAATTTGTAATGTACTTTTATCAAAGATAAACGTTCTCCGAAGAGAACTATTTAATAGCACAGCAGTGTTTCAGCAAATTAACAAATTCATATCATGACAATTATAAAAAGTTTAATGTCTTTTTCTGTAGATAGCTTGTTTTTCATTTAAACTCTTATTGAAATGTCCTGATTTTTCTGAAAACTATTTCTGGACAACCTTAAAAGTTAATAAAAGATAAAATTACTAAATGTTTATAGTTTTGTAATTTTTTTTCATTAGAGAGAGTTGATTTGTTTAAAACAATAAACTGTTAATTACAGAAAGATTTCTTTAAAATGTTTTGAAAGTAGTATGTTGTATTCTAGTTGTAGAAAACTAAAAATCCGAAATTCTGTGATTTTTAATGCTAATTGTATAATACTTATGTATACATATCTATCAAATTTAAAATCAAACAAATGCGTCATAAAAAGTCTTATACTATCAGAAAAAACAATCTAAAATTTTAAGACAGAGAATATTCAAAAATAATATAAATTTACCTGTACCTACTAATTTGTTTATTTTTTCAGAAAAAAGATAAAAAGAAAAAAGAGAAACGATCCAGTGTTAGCAGTAACGAAGAAAAGGAGGACAAAAAGGAAAAGGAGAAAGATGAGAACTCGGAATAAATCAAACTTTAGAGGAATATTATTCTGTCAGATCTTGTCATGTGATGCAATATTTAATTAAGAACCTCCTTCCATACCTCACATCACATGTATGGACGTGTTGACATGTCTGTGTGCCCAAATATGTCCAACTTGTTATGTATTAAGCCTGATAGTGTTGTTTGCGATAATTTTTAAATATCAGTTGAACTTTTTTTTTATTTGGTGTCAGTCATTGTACATTTATAAATATTAAGAAAGTATTGATGTACATAAATTGTTTAAGTAATTCAGATATTTATATAACATATTACCTAGCTTTACTATACGTTATTTAGAGGAAAATAGTGATTTTGCAAAATTCTGTACCGTGCATTTTATTGATTTTTTCTATTTTAAAAATTTAAACTCTTTGATTTAGGTATTCTAGACTGTTTTTATTAATCTTAAACTACAATCAATTTATTTGGCCAATTTACCACATTACATATTTATCCAGCATGCATCATTCCTTATGTAGAGAATTGTACCTATATTTTGGCGCTGAGTGTGAAAACTGCTCTTTACAGGGATGTACCTACTGAAATTGAGAACTGTTGAGCCTCATTTATTCAAATTTATTAAATCGCAAAAGTTGTTGACCTAGAATGTACTCCTGGACAGGCTTCAGACTCAGTGACGATCTGTAATATAGCTACATGTTGTTTTTTAAATGTACACTAACCGGCACGAAGTTTGCAACAATATTAAAGTCAAATTAGTTAAACGTTCTACCGACATTCAACATTTAAAATGAATTTGCAACCAATAGATATCGACGACTTTTTAGAAAATAAATAATACTACAACCGCCTATAGATCATAGATTATAGATCATAGATCATACTCTATGGCCTAGATAAACGTGTTAAGTACCTAGGTATCTTTGGCCATAGACATTGAACTGTTTGTTGACTGCATTGGATGCTAATAGAAATTTGATTTTGTAAAATTAACTAATTGCAGTCAATAAAGTATTTTGTCGCAAAATTTATGCCATTTAGTGTCTACGTGTTGCATGGATTTTATTTAATAAATGTGTAATAAATATGTGTATTAATATATACCAATACCTATGTGTATATTTTATTTTTATTTATTCTACATATTTATTATTTTAATTAAACTGAACATTTTTTGACAATTGATTGCGCTTTTTGTATTGCTATGAAAGTATTTCAGTAAAAAAATAGGAGTTTGTTTTTACTGCAGTTAACTTTTAAATCTATACTAACGTTAGGTGTATGTAGCCGCCACCCTTTAATTCTCTAACTTTATAATATGGTGTATGCAAATTTAATTGCGCTTTGGCCAAATCTACCTGATCTGTACCTAATTACATATTCGGTGAAGTTCACCTATTATTTTATTACGCCTTAGCTACTCGTATTATCAGCTTGGTTAAAAGATATTTAATGGAGCAATTTCTCTGGTTAAAATACATACCTACCTAGATGTATTAGTTAGTGAGACAGCAAATTGTGAAAATTGTGCTACAAGCACCAAATTTGGGATGTTAGTTGACAGCGGGTCTTCTGCACATTTGTCGGACGTGCTATTTTAAAATCCAAGATGGCGGTCACTATGTAGAGGACCTTCAAATGGTCCATCTTATATGAAATTCCTATCTCTTAAAAATTACATTTTTCACGTTTATCCAATTGGCTTAAAATTCAGGCTGCTAATTGTTGGGCATTGTTATAAAGTTATGTATTTTGTATGCATGTAACTTTCATATGTTCAATAAAACTACAATACTTTAAAGAAAACCCATTTCTAATGGACGCATACACTCATTTCGGTCCCAGAATGTTACAATTGCCTAACGGGGTTCTGAAATTGCTAAAAAATGTGACAGTGGTTTGCCTAATAAATCGACGGGTGTTTCATAGCATCAGATATATGTAGAGATACCTATGTCATAACCCAAAGACCAATAACCAAAAAAGGTACTCGATAGCCCGGAAAAGTTGTTAGATTTCTTCAAGAGGATTACCTATAGGCACTCGTAGATGCGTTGTAAATGTTCCGGTTTGTGATGACCATTGGTTACTACAACTACACTGCGTGCATTTTGCATTTCTTGGTTTACAGCTCGAAAAGGGGTTTCTTGTATGATAACACTAAGAATAAAATAAACTTTGATTAACAAAATATGTTCAGCCCACTACAAGGGTTCACCAGATAGGTTTATGTACAGCTAAGCCTATTTTTAGCAATTCCAATTTTTAAAATGCACTTCAACAATTGCAAAAAATGTTAAAGGAAAGAAACACCAGACACTGTTTATTGTTATACCAAACAATTGTTTCTATTAATAAACTATAAATTCAATCTCATGAGATCATTAGATCAATCTTTAAATTAATTAAATAATTTCCACCTAGGTCTGACGTTATTAGTCTGTGAACTTTATTGGCATTTTTGCCAATTGTTGATTACATTGTCTTCTTATTTTGCAGATGGCAGAAATGGATCCTGAACGCGAAGCAGAACTTAGAGGAGCAGCAGCAGTAGTAAGTTGAGTCGCATATTTCTATCGCGTTGTAAATTGGATAACAACAAACAACAAAATTGCCAATTTGATGTATTATTATTTAAATCGACATTTCCACTATTAGTAAACAATCATAGCATTTTCGAGACAAAAGTGTGTTGATAAAAATTATTTAAATTACTTGAATAAAACAAAATTTATTTTTGGCCTATTGATACCGAATATTCCATTTACAAGAATTTATTGTTTTTGAATAACTAAAGAAATGTATATTTTGAAGTTGCCGTCTATAGCAATCTACACAACATTATAGATGTAGATATTAAACATATTATTTTGCTTTTACTTTTGCAGTTTGACGAAGTATGTGGAGGAGGCGATGATGAAAATATTTCAGAGGTAGGTAGGTATGTTGATACTATAAATTTGTTGCTGGCTTTATTTGAATTGTATAAACAATATATGTAGAACTATTTTGGCAACAAAACGATTATTGCTTCAATCAGCCAGCAAGATAAATATATTTTATAAACTGTCAATTAAAATTAAGATATTTTATATTTGGCTACTCAGTGAGCCTAAAGTAATATACAATATACTACTAATTGTGATTAAAAGAGATAAGGCAACAATCAATAGATATTGTTTCACCCATAATTATTTGGGTACCATTTTTATATATTCAATAAGTATAATGCATATAAAGTCTCTTGTTTTTGAGATGTGTTTTTTGAGTTAACGAGTGCTTATTATTGATCAGCTAGATAAGCACATATTAATTTAACAAAATTTTAGTCATATTGACACCATAATTGCGAAAACATAAACGCATTAATAATTGAGTACAAGTAACGGGAATTGGAATAGTTTTAGGATATATTCCTAGTTTTTATATATGTAGAACCAGATTATGACTCATATCAATGGGTAGTGGTCATATTTATGGATGAAATATGATTTGTTTAGGGACTTCATTTGTTCTCTACATTATGTCATGTTTTTGTTTTAGAATGTGACAGACAAACAGAAAACAAAGCCAGATAAGGACGTGAAAGAAAAATCGAAAGACAAAGATGATAAGAAAAAGGATAAAGACAAGGATGGAAAAAAGAAAGATAAAGATGGAAAGGACGACAAGAAAAAAGACAAAGATAAGGATGGCAAGAAAAAAGATAAGGACGAAAAAGATGACTCGAAAAAAGATAAAGGTGAGAAGAAGAAGGATAAGGACGAAAAAGATGACTCGAAAAAAGACAAAGATGAGAAGAAAAAGGATAAGGACGAAAAAGGGGACAAAGATAAAGACGACAAGAAAAAGGGAAAGAAAGAGAAGGATTAAAGTAGAAGTTGGAATTTTTAATTGAGGCAGCAGATTATTTTGGAGAGCCATAAAAATTATTTTGTTTTTATGATGAATATAACATCTACCATCTATGTCCTAAAAGTATAATAGAGGTTTTTTAAGTAAAGCATCAGTTGTATATATAACCGAGAGTTACACAAGTTTACTGTATTTGTCCAATAAACAAAATTTTATGAAAAACACTTTCTAAAATTGATCAATCACATGTTTTTTCTTAAGAAGTATCTAAGTATGTTGTTAAATAAAAAAAACTTTCTTTCAAATGACTCGTTAGCATTTTCTGCTTCGTTTCGGCCCATTGAAAGAACGTTCAATAATAAAAAAGATGGTAATCATTTGATTTAAAATTACATGCTTAGATTTTTCTTCACGTATAATTTTTACTAGTTTTTGAGGGTACCTAGTGCAATGGCCAAATTTAAAATTGAAATATCAGTTTGTATATTTTATTTTAGAAACATTTTTATTTAGTGTGCAAAATTACTTAAATTTATTTTCATAAAGAAAAATAAGAAAAAATAAACTGTACACAAACACTTTCTGTGATAACTTTGATGCAGCACCTATAATTTGTATAAAAATTAAAAATTACTATTATACATATATTTTGTAAACTTCACTACTTTAATTATTGTTTTAAGATTTTTCAGTATTTCTACATATACATACCTACTAATTCTGCTCTGTTTTTACCTTTTCTCCTTACATATTAATAAATAATAATAATTTATTTTAATATTTGTGACTTATTCATCACAATCACAATTGTAAAACTGTTCTGTGAGATGTATTTCTTTAATTAGCACTTAAAGTTTGCACAATATTAGATATCAAACAAGCTACAAAAATCTCAATATAAAAAAGTATATAACTAATGATAAGTATAAAATTACTAATGGAATATTTAATTAAAACAAAATTTGGTTCTAAATACACCTACGTCATTATTTACTAATTAATATTTTGATATTTGAGTACCCAACTATGCTATTGTTGACATATGATTAATTCTTCTACGTAGGCGTGTTGCTGGTTGCTAGGAATCAGTAACCAAGTGAACAAACTTATTCAACCAGAATGTGTCGGCCGCCATGCTAATTTTAATAAAGTTTCCAACCAAAATTGTAGGTAGAGTCAAACTTCTGTTTTATAATTTTTCATAAAAGTTTATCATTTAACATTTTTCTTCTTCTTCTGGCTTTTCCCACATTTATAGTTGGGGGGGGGGGGGGGGGGTGGCCGGGGTGG
>JAUYWI010119038.1:0-10429 GCA_034780595.1 Parotoplana pacifica
CACACACGTCTTCCTCCCCGTCAGCCATTTCTGTAACCAAGCTATAATCGTCCTGCCCACTCCGAAACCCATCAGCTGTTGTTGTTTCACGAGGGATGTTCGCTGTCGCTTCCCTGAGAATATCATGTGGTCGGACGAATGCCACTTCTACATGAATGGTGCAATGAACACCAAAAACTGTATGATTTGCTGTGCTTATAACCCAAGAGCACACCGTGCAATGTCTCTCCATTCAGACAAGGTGACCGTGTGGATGGGTGTATCCAAACGTTGTATTACCCAACCGTTCTTCTTCCAGGAAACCGTTACTGGAGAAGGGTATATCGCTATGATAAATAATCACCTTCTTCCAGCATTAAGGAGAGCTCACAAAGTTCGTTCCACTATCATCATGCAGGATAGAGCCCCTGCGCATATCTCTAATGGTATTGGACAAGTCTTGTTGCAACATTTCGGTAATGATCGCGTTATCAGCAGACACTTTCTCAACTTTTGGCCTCCACGTTCCCCAGACCTCAATCTTGTGATTACTGGCTCGAGAGTCACCTTCAAGCAGCTGTTTATCATCGGCATCCATGGAACACCAAAGACAGTTGGTTGTCCGTATCAGGGAAGCGACAGCGAACATTCCTCGTGAAACAACAACAGCAGCCATAGACAAATTGCTTAACCGACTGGAAGCTGTGATGACAGAAAATGGTGGACACTTTCAAGATTTGTTGTAATTTTCTCAAATATTCCAGTGAAGCTTTTCATTTTTCTGTGAAATAAATTTTGCTAAGTGTTACATATATCTGGTTAGCTTAAATTGAATTGTAAGCTACTAAATAAACACCCTGTACACCAATCACTGTTAAGTAGATGGACTGTGCCCCCCCCCCACCTGAGTATCATATTTTCTGCAGGTGGATTGGCTTCTAATTTTGTGCACATGCACCTCGCAAAATAATTATTTTAATAGGAAAAAAATAGATAAAGGAGCAAATAATGTCCTTAGGAGCCTAAATTAAATTGGTCCACACATCTAATGTTGCTTTTGCAATATAAAACAATTTCAAAATATTTGTATGTGTCCGTTGTTTATGGACCCTAGTACCATCCCATTTCCAAATTCATTTGTTAGAAGGATCATATATTAGAAATAATGATGGAAAATGACGTTTGGTGATTTGATAGGAAGATCATAGTCCCAATAAGTGTGAATATTGTAATATTTAAATATATTGTGTGTGTTTATCAAACCGAGGTACTTACTTATGTTTTCTATCATACATTTTTATCAATTGACTGATGTAATAAATAGCCAATTTGCATATTTCTATCATACTACTTATTTGGACAATTTTAAATTTTTAGGGGATATTTTAAAGAAAATATTGATGATGCCACTAGGTCTAAAAATTAAAGTTTAGTGTGTAGCTCCACTAAATACTCAGTATCACAAATCCATAAATATTTTTAACAAAATATTGCTTATCGATTTTTTGCCCCAAAAGTTGATATTTTTTGCTAAATCACTCAAATGGCTCTAGAATCCAAACGAAACATGCAATCTTGCTTAAACCTAAGTTTTAGCAATAGGAAGGTATTAGAAATAATATTTTATAAACTTGGATGCCTCACTTTTATGGTTTTACTGGTCTATGAAGCCCAGCATTTTGGGGCAGATCTCTAAAAATAGTTTTTTTCTAAACTGTGAAGCTATTCATATGTATAGCAGATTGTGGTGCGTATTAAGCCTATTACGTAATTCAACCTAGTGGGTACAACCCTGCCAGAAATTAACCGATACACCTGTTTAGGTAAATATTTGATTTCCAAACGAATTCCACCATTTTTTAAGGATCAATATTTTTAATGAAATTTTCTGCCTAAACAATAGAGAAAATGTCATTAAAATATTGATATAGAAAAAAATTGTGGAATTCGTTTGGAAACCAAATAGTTACCTTACAATGATATAACATACTTTAAAAACAGGTGTATCGGTTAATTTCTGGCAGGATTGTAAATATTAACTAATTTCATCCGTTTTTGGCTTCAGGAATGGATTTTTGGAAAAAGTACATTTTTGATAATTTTGGCCCAACATAACCATCACGTGACCTTGAGTGGGAGGAGTCACACAAAACGATATAGAATTATACTGGATCCGTCCAACACATAAATTTTTCCCCCTCAAATTCATTTTTAGGGCAAGAATATTTTAAATAGGAAAATTAATATCATTTAAATTTTCAATTACGATGAGGAATATTTTGTAAATTTATAGACGAAACACTTAAACAAATTTGGAATTTGATCATGTCAATGGCTCAGAAAACCCAATACACTATACTCAATTCTAAGAAAGCTTGCAGTGCTTATAGTTGAAACTTTATTTCACTGTTAATCAAATATAAGTGGATAAGTACTTTAGATCAAAAAGTTTACTTCACTATCTAACTTTGTGCAAATCCAGGGTTTAATTCATTCACTATTTCCTCTATATATGTAGCATCTAAATCTGAGTTTATGATTTGTGTCATTTAATCAAATTATGCATTCCATTTGTTCATTACTAAAATATTTATTACATTATCTGTTTAGTGAATTATTAGCAGTTTACTAAAAATTTAGAGTTTATCAAAACTATGTATCATATCATTTAAATATAATAATATATTAATTCACATAAGAGTTTTTATATGATACACTAGGTATAAGGTATTAATCTTGCTAGATAAATAATTAGGCAAATTTCAATGAATCATAAAATTTGTTGTGAAAATTTAAAAGGGAATATAAACAGGTTCACAGTTATGGGATAAAAATAATACTAAGAATACTTTTCTTCTTTATTGTGAATTGAAAATGTTGTTGGAGATATTCAAATTTAAATAAACAGTTATAGATATCAACATTAACATTAGAATCAGTCAAATAATAGATAGGTTTACATTTTACATGGAAAACGAAGTACTAAAAATTACATATTATTAAGTTCTGGCTTCAAATAATTAGTAAAATAAGATTCGATAAAGTTCAATTTTGATAATGTAGGATTGGATATTTTATATAAAGGTACCTACGGTATAAAAATACTTTAGTGTGTTGTCTGTGAAGATTAATCCGTTTGTGAAAAGGTAGACAAATGTGTCCTATGTAGATTTTGATACATTTCAAATTAAACAATAAGTAATATTATTACTTTTACATGTCAAATTTTGGTTAGAGTATAAAATAGTTCTACGTATTAGGTAATTTAATAATGTTGCCGGCATTTAATATCTTTACAAATGTTAAATAAATTATTGCAATATTTATAAGTGATGCGAATATTTTTAGTGAAGATATTCTTAGTTTGAGAGAAATTCTTCAGAGATGATATATGGATTTGAAGCAAGGTAAAAGACGAATTATGGTTATATTGGAAAATCAGAGGATGAATATTAGAGTCATTCTTTATAGTACTTGTGTGGATGTTTTAATTTGTAAGAATGCTACTCAACTAGAAACTGACATCTGCAAGAAACCAACCGATTCTGACACTATTTTAGCTTTTAAATCCCATCACCCCAGATACACTTTACTCAATATCCCTTATGTATTAACTAAAAGAATTGATCTTATTGTCTCAAAACCGAAACGGAAAATTCTAAGAAAGTTGGAACTAAAAGAAAAATTACTACATGCAGCATATCCATATTTACTTATCGATGATGTTCTGCAGAAAAAATACATCAACACATGTACAATAAATAATGACTCTAATATTCATCCTCTGATTTTACAATATACCAAAACTAGTCTTTTACCTTAACTTCAATTAAAAACCATAAATGAGCTCTGAAGAATTTTTCTCAAACTAAGAATATGTTCACTAAAAAAATGTAGCAATAATTTTTTAACTTTTCGAAATCTAGAAATATATATATTAGAAAATGTAAAGATGTAAAACTAGTAAAATAACATCATTAAATTACCTAATACGTCGACCTATTTTATAACATAACCAAAAGTTAACATGTAAAAGTAATAATATTATTTATAGTTTAATCGGCAAAATGAAATAAAATCTACATAGGACAAACTAGTTTACTTTTTCACAAACGGATTTATCTTCACAGACAACACTAAAGATTCTAAATACACTACATATATTAGGTTGTAACAGACACTTTAGAGAATATAATAATGATTTTTATGACATAATAATATGTAATTGTTAATACTTCGTTTTCCATGTAAAATGTAAACCTATCTATTACTTGACTGTTAATGTTGATATTTATAACCGTTCATTTAAATTTGAATAGCATTTTTTCGAATTGACAATAAAGAAACTAGTTTTCGGAAAGGTTAACTTCTTCTTATAATATATTGTAGTATTAGCATGCTAAAAATTTCATTTAAAAATCTTAGTTTTTATTTATCTACATTTTCCAATTTTGTTGTCAAATAAGAAATTACATTCATATAAATATTTTCACAACTCAACAATACTATTCATTTTTCAGTAGTAAGAGAATAAAAAAGAAATAATTAAATTTATCGATAAAACAACAATAATAAAATGTGAGATGACAAGGACTTATTCTGTGGTACAACCAGACAAATGTATCTCATTCTCAGCTAAATTTTCTACAATAACATTTCATTATGGATAGAAAATGCAGGACTATCACTACAATTAGCTTACCCAAAGAGGCTTCAACTCAAAATAATTTAAAACTTTCAGAAAATGTTTATGATATTTTTAGACATCTGTATTATAAATTTGAAGTGAATCAAAGCAACTTTTGTCACCTTTATTTTTCAGTATAGGAAAATTATATTGAGTGACTGAGTGGACAATCTAGCACTTTATTCATTGCTGTGCAAATTAAGACGTTCCTTTCTATTCCATATTCGGATCTACTGAAAGTGTCAAAATTGATGGTCAAACCTTTGGTGATCAAAATCATGTTTAAAAGTGCGTCAGCTCCCAGATTAATAATTTTCGCCAAAAGAAAATAATTTACTAAATTACTCATAATTGAATGTAAGTAAGGTAGTACGATATGTTTGTTTAAATGTAACATTTTACGTAGATACCCATATAAATATTAGGTTAGAAATTGACAAAATAATGTAAACTTTGGGTGACTGTTGGTCTACTGTTTGATTTCCTTGGAAAGATTTACTGACTTAGCTCTGCCCCCTTGTCATTAAAAAAATACTCTGTTGATGAATTTTTCAAGGTACCTCTGTACTAAATTTCAGCCCAATTAAACCATGGGCAGATAGTATGATTTTTAAGGGGGTAGAGAATCCCCCATTAGCCAAGATATATAATTAAAATCAAATACCATGGAATAAGATATAATTTTCACCAAAAGAAATAATTTAATAAATTATTTAAGTATAGTAGTAAGATATGTATGTTTAAATATAACATTTTAACTAGATTAACAAAATTATGTTAAAATTTGGTTGAAAGTTGGTCTACTGGTAGGTTTCCTTGGAAGGTTTTACTGACCTATTAATTTAATTGTTCTTAACCATGTTTTATCAGGGATTCCTAGTACAAATGTTGTAAGGACTCATGATCTTAGCATCATTAGAATTTTACTTCATAATCTTTGTCAACTGTCAACTAATCTTGTCACTGTTGTATTGCCCCAAAGGTCATCCAACTTTAAGTATAAAAAAATCTTTCTCTGAAGGAATGTCGGATATACGCTGTCTATAAAGCCGGAAGTTTCTTAAACTTTCAGCAACAAATATTTTTTGGTATTTCTCATTAATTTGGTATAGAACACTGAAGCTACCGTGCTACTACAGCATTATGAACATTATTTCAAGACAACATAGAGTGCACCACTGCACTTTATGTATGTAGGTATCTATTACACTTTATATTAGCTTATGTTATAATACTATAAGCCCACAGTTACGATTTTGTGTTAGAATAACAGTCTGCCTGATAGGTGTTGTCATGGTAGCCTGTTTTCTTTCATCATACATTCTAGCAGTGAATATTTTAATTCTACAACGCAAATACTTTAATTAGTATCATATAAGGTAGGTACTTATGTACAAAGGTCAGTATTCAGAAGATTTTAACAGGATCTGTTCACTGAATAGCTATTAAATTTCATCTCTGATTATATTTTGTTATTGTCTTTTATAACAAACTTTTTGTGAAGAATTGGGTTGCTTGTTATTACAAAATGATTGAGAAGTTTCTACATTTAATTTTCTTCATAGTACTCTTTACCGTCTGTTTGTGGAAAGATACCGTGAACTTAGCCTTAATGATTTAAATTCATAATCCTTCAAAGGAAGAACAGTTAGAATTCATTGTCTATAAAGAGGCTTTCCCAAGGTTATCCAACTGTACTGGGATATATAAGCGTTCCCTCGGGTTTTAAAAAGTGCAATCAAATGCTATATTCTTGATTGGGCCTGATAAATGGAATCCTGATACCAGATTCAAATGCAAGAGTGTTTATCTAAGGCAGCTGTACAATCTTGGTGAATTTACAGGAAATGTAGCCGATTTCATTTTTGAACAGGATATAGAAGAAGAATGCTATGTTTCAGCAGTAAGCCAGGTTGAACCTTATGTTTATAAACAAGTGATGGAGATAACAGCAACGCTTCTTTTTAAAATGACATTGTTTTGGTGCAAGTGTTATGTCTGGTGAAAAGGGAAGCTTGATGGCAAAATTAAGAGAATTTACTGGAAATCGTAAAATGTTATATGTATATTGCTCGACTACAATGGCAATCGGTCAGGCTTCGAAAGAATGTGACCAGTGTATACAAATTTTACAATAATAGAAGCCATAAGCGTAAGGCTCATTTGCGAAAAACTATTGAAATGATGGACAGAAAAAGCTATGTTCTCAATAAAATATTTAAAATTCGTTGGGTTGCATCTACTGCTGAAAATCTATTAAAATCATATTCAGGGGTCCTAGAGCATTTATTATTGATAAAGAATTCAAATGGTGACTTAAACTCTCGCACATTGGAAGAAGCCACCTATCTACTGAAGCAATTGAAAATTCAGTATTCTCTAATTTTTCAAACACTTTGTTTTTGACATGTTACGACCGTTTAACTACTGACAAAGAAACTTACAGTCTTCCACGGACATTCATCCAAAAATTGTTTCAATACCGAATGACATAACTCGACATAACTTGAATAGTCGGATTCGGAAGTCAGCAAGTGGATTACATGAATCAACACTCTTGGGTAATGCATATGGTGAAGATGCTTCACAACCTGAGTTTCATAAGTGTCAGTTGTGGATTGATTTTTACTATGCTAATGAAGTTTATGTTAAGACAATTACCTATGATGATTATTTAGAAAAAGTGACTTTCCACATATTGACAGTGTTCGTGGCGTAATGGTTGACAAATTATTGGAAACATTTAACAATTACTTTTAAATTGAGGAGTTTGAGATGTATAATATATATGTACCGACACATTTACCAAAGAATATATTTGACTGCCAAACATACTATGTAAAAGAGCTTCATAGTTTATTTTACGACAATTTTAGGAGACAATTCAAAAATTTCTGCTAGTATCATGAATGACTGGAAAAATCTTTTGAATGCTATAATTGAACACCCTGATTTCCAGTTGTACCAAAGAGCTCCTTCAAGAAAGGTTTGGGCTACTAAAACCTTGCCATGGACAGAAAATTGCAATATATCACTCTCTGCTGCAACGATCAATTGATGCTCTATTACGAATATGAATAAATGGTCCTGAAATAAAGAATTTCAGTGCATATCCAAATGGCAAATGCTGGGAGAAGTCTGGACACTGCTTAACTGATTCTGATGATAAAAGTAGCTCCAGTACCAGCAGAAGACCATAGTCAGCAGTTGAAAGACAGATTGCTGATGATTAGATTGAAAAGGAAGAGGATGTTCGTGTTGTCAGCAATTTATTTTTGCAAATAAAAGAGTAGGTCAGAACAGTAGCCATTTAGGTAATGTGTATATTTTTGCTCAGAAAGAACCACACACATGCTAGATGCTTTTCATAATGCCTAAATTTTCATTATATAGTGTAGCATACATACACACCTACATTCATATGTAGAGAATATGATTACTTCATTGTATTTGCAAAAATTAACTGTTTATTGCTTAACTTCACAAGCCCTCAATGCTTTCTATTACCAATTCTTCTCCTCCTCCTTTCTTTCCTTCATTTCTTTCATCCTCCCTTCTTTCCCCATCCATTCTTTCTACCACCTACCCTCTTTTTTTAAAACTTTCAAACCCTTCCCCCTTTTATTCCTTCCTCCACTCCCTTCTTTTTTCATTTCTTGCTACCCCCTCCCCTTTTTTTCCTTCTTTCCCTTTTTCTAACCCTCCCTTTTTTCACCTTTGCTTTATGGCATGGAGTGAATCATGTATGAATATGCAGTCTGCTGTCAAGCTGAAACATTCTCAAGTTAAGGGAGCATCTTGATATATATAACATTAAGATAATGGTTCTTTTTCATCATTCCTTCAACTAAATGGAAGCATTCAGAAGGATAAGAAAGTGAATGTTCTTCCTTGGCCAATACATTTTCTGGATATAAGCCCATTTGAAACATCTGGGGTATAATGAGGGAGAAATCAACCCAACAGATGCCTACATATCACAAGGATTCAGCTCATTGCCTAAATCTTACATACATCGTTTTGAAATGAAGAATTTCACAAAAAGCTGCAGAGGTTCATTGATAGTAGGCCTAGGAGACTCCAAAAGGTCATTGATGCTAAAGGTGGTCATACATCTTATTAATTAAACTATTTTGCATGTTTAGACTTTTATTTGCATTATTTATTGCACAGCTTATGACTTTTAAAATTTGTGATTCACTATTTGGCAAAAACATATATAATATAAGACCAACAAATAAAAACATTTTACAAGAAAATTTACATTAAAAATACTAATTAGCTCTATTTATGCAATTACAAAAAATATTTTAATGATGTATCTATCTACCTATAATGTTCTGTCAAATCAGTTATTAGGCAGGTTCAATTCTATGGCATCCACTTTCTCCATCCTTCTAGGTTTGCTGCCCGGTCTTTCAATTCTCTATAGGTGTTTGGTTTGAATTCTTCTAGCATCCCTTTTCTTGGTTTTTCTCTTCCACGTTTCCCTAGAAATCGACATTCCAGAATTGCTTTGACCATTCCTTCTCCATGTATTATATGTCCAATCCAAACTTTCTTCTGATTATTGTTTCCAACATGCTGTGTGTTTCTTTGATTTGTTGGAGTACATCTTGATTTGTCTTCATGTCTTTCCATGTTATCTGTTGCATTCATCTCTAAATCCACATTTCTAGTGCTTCAATTTTCTTCCTGTCTTTTTCGTGCAATGTCCAGGTTTCCGCTCCATATAGTGCTATACTCCATACAATTGTCTGCACGATTTTCTTCTTAGTTTCTAGTCGTATTGTTTTTGTTATTAATTCTCTTCTTCTTATAAATGCCATTTTGGCCATTGCAATCCTTGCGCGGATTTCGTTACTGCACCCTCCATCCGATGTTAAAATTTCTCCAAGGTATTTGAAGTTATTGACTTGTTCAGCTTGTTGATTGTTAAGTGTAATGTTCATTTGATCCTGCCATTTCTTGAAACTCGCATTACCTTTGTCTTTATGTTTATCTTCATGTTGAAATCCATCGCTTTTCTATTTAAGCTGTCCACAAGATTTTGTAGTCCTTCTTCTGAGTTTGCTATCATTGCTGTATAGGATAACTAAACATTATTAATTAGTTCTATACTCAGCTTCATGTGGCAGTTTATTTGGAGACTTTTGTGAGTGTAGCTACTCTACTTCTCTATACACCTTGCCTGTATATGCACAAACATACTCAGTTCTTCCAATAGGGAAGGGAAATGAGGTAGGTTGAGTAACAACATTCTCTCCACTCTAGGAGGTATGCATGTCTTGGGCAATGAAGTGAATATATTACCATGCTGTGAAATTTTCAATTAGTAGACATCATACCATGATTAACTGAACACTACTGAGTCCAGATTGTTGTTCTTTATCAGAATGCAGGTCACCCTGTCCTGCAATTCTCCAACACATTTCATGTTAACCAGCACACTATCCAGAGACTCCTGGCCAAACACCTGTGGGCCAACAGTGTAGTAGTTAACCTTCCGAGGACTGGTCATCCTCACATGTGTCTCATCACCAAGGCAAGACTGTTCAGATGGGTACACATGTCTTCAGGCAACCTATGCCTTGTAGCCCGTCAACTTAATCAAAGATGGTTATTGGAGTGTATAGTGTCAATGCCAGTCCAGGGCTGTATTTAAGGATTTTTTTCTGGTATCCCGTACCAGTCAAGATAGTTGGTATCCCGTTGAAAATATTGGTATCCCGTAGAAAAACAGAGAAAATGTAAAAAATAGAA
>JAUYWI010119049.1:0-10428 GCA_034780595.1 Parotoplana pacifica
TATTGTTACATGCATAGGCACTACAATATGTATTACTCTTCACCATTTATAATACTTTATAGCGAGTTTTATCCTACAACAATGGCGGCGTACTCTTCTTTGTTCTCTTTTTTATGTGTTTGTCTAAATTATTTTGTAATTTATTAATTTTATTAGATATTGTTGTTTTAATTTCTCATAACTATAGTAAACGTACCAAATTTAAATCTGACGATGTAAATAGATTTTACGAAACTAGTCGCTTTTTTATGATTAAACATCGTTCTTTAAATACGTTCTTCTTGTTTATTTTTCTCCATAAATTACGTTTCTCTAAATTTTAATTAAGTATGTAATTCAATTAAAATTGTGTAATAGATATTAAAATTTCCTAAAATGATTTTAATTTTCATAAACAAGAAACTGTTCTAAACAAAATGAATAACATAGACCACAGTGTCAAAAACTAATGTTAACTCAAACTCTAAAATAAATAAAATCCTGTTTGGGTGATAGCTCTCATTATATTAATGTTATTCTGCTTTTACACAAATAATTTCTTTGAAATATTAGAGCTAACAGTGTCCTTAAGTGTTCTTCTTTTTCTTTAATGTTTGTTACTTTGAATTTACAATTGCAAATGAGAAAGGCATATTAAAAAAAACACCTAAGACAATGTGTGCCTTATCTATTTTTTTCTTCATCTGATAAAATAATAATAATAATAGCAACAGATTATGCCCATACATAAGGTGTAATATTTTCATTTAATCTAATCCATAATTGCGTGTTTGCTGCTGTAAAATATATGTCCTATTATCCATTTGTGTTAATCCAATGATAATATCTATCAGGTGTATTTGAGCAAAACTTTTAAAAATAATCTTGAAGTTATCTAAAGAGGGAAAGTACGGCCAAGCGAGTTAGACCAAATATTGCTCCTAAGAATGTATGCCACCTGAATTATTTTTTAAAATTCTAACTTGATTGTTTTAGACTAAAAGTGGGAAAAGCATGCTAACTTTAGTTTCATTTTCTATCTAGTGCTAGCCTGCTATCTAACTGCTGTGAATTAACAATTTTGTTGTTGTTGTAGCCTCTACCCTTTGTATCTTCTATTTTTATTAAATAATGTGTAAGCATTTTTTAGAGAATAATAATTTATTTAGGAATTTTTAAATGTTAATTTTTTTTTCATTTCTATTAATTTATCTTCAGAAAAATAACATTGTTATTTTTATTAAATTAAATTTTGTTTTAACCCATTAAGGCCCAGAGGTCAATTTTTTTGCTTTTTGCTACATTAATTTTAAGATTTGCATTGATTTACACCCGCGTAAGTGAAACTCAATGTTACCTCTAACTGATTTATTTATTAAAAAATGCCAAACATTCAAATTTTATTTAGGGATGGAAATGAAATTAGTATTGAGATTCCAGTAGAAAATGAGAAAGTCTTCAGGGCATTTAAAATATAGGAAAAGTGAAATGTTTTTGAAATGAGAAATCCTGAGGTCTTGGCTACATTGTCAATTTTGACAACAATTCACTACTAAATAAAAACATTCGGTCATTTCACTACCAATCATATCCAATAAAACCTTATCATTTGTAGAATCCGATTCTAAGCACAAAACTTGAAATCGAGTTGGAGCTAATCCCTGGGGTGAGGTGTAACATGAAAATTGAAAATTGTATTTGTTGTATTAGTGTGCCATTATGTGCTCATCTGTACTATTAGATAACAAATACTGAAAAATTATAAGTTTTGTTTGCATTATAAAAATTCGTATACTAACTTTGTCTAGGTTAGAGTAACCAGGTATAACCTTGAGTTTCTAGGTGTTTATTTCAACACTCTTTAATCTCAACTCCAAGTAACCAATTATATTTTGTGCTGAAATGTCTTATCTGGAGTTAGGTCTGCACAAGATTTATATTTACTCGAGTGTCGCACCAAATATGAAATCAACAATTGTAGTTTACAAGTGCGTTTTCTAATGATGTATGTTGTATAAACTCCAATTTGATTATTTTATCAAAAAATATTACAAATGAAAGCAGTTTTGTGTAGTAAAGACTCGGAAGGATCATATTATTCATTTTCAGTCTTTAACCATGTCTGGCGAGATGAGATCAATCACGTTTGCCGGCGACGAGAATCAGATAATGTCTTCCGAGGAGAACCGAATCATGTCCGGCACGCAGAAGCCGATTACGTCTACCGCGGACAATCAGACGGCTAAGTTGGGAAAAGATCTGGAACTAGAGGGACAAGCCCCCTGCGACTTCGTGATGAGGCGGCTGAGAGAGGAACGTGAACGAGACTTAGAGAAATTCAGAATTGAAAAGAAGAAAGAATCAGAAGAAACCTATCGATTAAGACAGGAAGTGAATGAACTCCGTTCGGAAGTTCAAAAATTGCAGTCAGAGTCATTGACGCTGCCACATTTTAATGGAAGAAAAGAAGAAGTCGCCGACTTCCTTCGAGAGTTGGAATCTTCAGTGCGCAGTAAGTGATGCTATTTTTAACCCACCAATTCCCAAACAAAAAAAGAACGTGGCGGCACATAAATCATGTTAGCTCTCAGTTTCTTAAATTGAATTGGCTAATTTAATATCAAATCACAAAATTGAATCTGTAATGAAGTTTGAAGTATGCAGCACGGATTTTGAAATATCTAGTCATTGTTTACGCTTTATATGATGAAACAATCACATAATCTAGCTACTTTTGCATATTCATGAGATTGTAATTACTGCTATAAGTGCTATAAGTGCGTAATAATTTCAGAATGTGCATCTTTTTAATGTTGCTTCTCAATGTGATATAGGTCTCCAACACTGCGTCATTTCAAGAATGCTGCCTGATACTCTTATGCAATTATACCTTTTGCTATCAGAGCAGAGTATTTATTATTTTTGAAAACTTTGTTAATTTTGAACATCTATGTATAACTTGAATAAACCGAATTCGGTCGTTTGATTGGGTGTTGCTTTTATTCAAAAATTCATACAATAAACCAATATACCTAATCAGTATACTATTATTTTATATATTCGTAGTTCCTTCTAAGTAGTAGTGTATCAATAATTTAAATGAAATATTAGTTCGAATTAGCGGTTATTTACTCTATTTTATTTATACACTCTTTTGAAGCACCTTAAGGTTTGATTCTAAACTTAATCTACTGTCTTACCTAGTGGTGTATTGAAGGATTATTTTATATTAGCAAATGAGGATTGAAAGAAAATTGAAGTTATCTGATAACGGCATGCTCAATGCTTGATTTCGGCCGATCCATTTTAAATGATATGCCAAGATTTCAGATCTTTTGTTGTAGGGTTGACTAAATACACACTCAGTCCAGACCATTTCTGATGTTGTCAAGGTACTGGGTTTTCATCTAACTCTTCGATGTCTGCCTCTATTTTACCTTGTATAATTTATCTTGTGAAGTTACAGCCGCCTGCATATTCGTTGATGGTGTCCGTAGATGCGAGTATTTTGTCTGTGCTATATTGCTGATTTTCAGAAGCCTTCTAAAAATCCAAATCTCCGGTGTATAGCTAAGCCTTTCTTTAACCAGGTTTAAGGTTCATCCTTCAGAACTATAGAATTAATGATGAGATCGGGGCTCTCACCAACCTCATTCCAATTTGAGTTGGTTGTGTCAGGTTCTTGCAAATGAAGATAATCTCGCCCAGTTTTGTTTTGGCAATTTTTGTTCTCAGGTCCATAAGTATCATTCTTATTCAATTATATCCCCATCCACTTACATTTTTGCATTGGTTCATAGCACTATCCAATACCCGTAAGTTTCCATATCCGCCTCTTTTGAGCAGTATATCTTATACAACCATGTGTTGCATGGCTTTATGATTTCTTGCAATCAAATCTGTATCATCGGTATAGCTAGCATTGTTGAATTGCTTACCACCTATCTCTATGCCAAATTCTTCAATGTGTGCTTCTCTTATTAGCTGCCCATTGTTCTTACTAAAAGGAGGCGGTGTTATAATACATCGCTGTCGGACACCTTTGTCGAAAGGAACCAATTTTCAGTGATCATTACTTCACATTAATGTTGCAGTTTGGTAGTGATACAGCGCCTTAAAATTTGATGCTATGAGTTGGAAAACCAAACTTTGAGAAGATTTACAGAGAAGATTTTGGCTAACGCTATCAAATGCATTACTTTATTCAATGAAAGTGGTTCCAGTTGTCATGTTATTTACCTTTAAATCAAAGATTGCAGAATTGTCTGCATTTTTGAGGTCCTCCTCCAGGTCCTAAGCCAGCTTGATCATCTGGGAGTTCGCTGTTAATCTTTCTCTTCATGAGGTGAAGCAAACATTTAAACAAACTTTGATGGCATGAGCTAAAAGCACCATAGTACGGTAATTATCACAGTCCTTCGGAATACCAGCTTGATGGAGCACAAGAAATTATTGTTCTTTCCAATCACTGGACCATTGTTCTTTCATCCAGACAGATGAGCCGTAACATATTTCCATTTGATTCCTGGTGGGTAGTCAATACACGTAAGCGTTGTCTGGATCTTTCGGTGAGCAGGACATTCTGGGTGCTTGGAATAGTTTATTGAAGGCAATAAGTGTATAATAGTGACTACCATCATCAACGGTTCTACTTCTATACAAAAGTAGATTTCAACACGATGTTGCTTTTGTTTTTTCTTCAGTGAGCAGACGTGGAATACAGCGGTTAGCTTCCTCATGAATACATTTTCACGTACATAGAATGCGATGTATTGTTGTATTTGGAATGAATGACATTTCGAATGCCTTCTGTCGCCGATTCTGATTAAAGATTTATCAAACGTATTGGACAGAAGATGCTGAGACGGTGTCAGAAGACCATATTCATCTTGAAGTGAATTTGGACCTTATTTAATCTGACGGATACAGTTAGTTAGTTAATGTACTACAAGAAAGAGAGCTATTGCCGTAGATCTTATGCAATTGGTTATGAATTTGTTTAGCATTATCACCAATTTTATATCTTTTAAATGTATAGTATCATAACTATATCATAAATTCACAGCGTTTAACTATCTCTGTTCAACAGACTACATAAACTGAAAGTTTAATATTTTCCATCCAAATTCTTGGCAATAGAGAATTCTTTATTAATCTTAGGTACATATTTCTGTCGATCCAGGCTAAAGACTTTTAGATCGAATTATTTAACAAAATTCACCTAATTTGATTGGTGTTTTATTCACTTGTAGAATTGCAAGAAACTCAGATAAATAATCTTCAAGCAGTCAATGTTGGGAGAAATACGTCACAAGCAGTTGATGTCGAGAGAAATACGTCACAAGCAGTTGATGTTGACAAAAATACGTCACAAGCATTTGATGTCGAGAGAAATACGTCACAAGCAGTTGATGTCGAGACAAATACGTCACAAGCAGTTGATGTCGAGAGAAATACGTCACAAGCAGCGGCAACCAAAACTGGTAAAATATGTAAAACCGAAAATGTAATTCTTAATGTCATTTGGCTAATTGTATTAGTTGCGGCAGCTGCAGGATTCGGGTACGTTACTCATGATCTTGTAGTTCGATATCAAAGAAATCCAGTAGCTCAAACCATTCAACAAAACAGTGCTCCATTTCTGTGGCCGGATGTGACACTTTGCAGCAATGCAAGATATGATTGGGATAGAATTTGGAATTTTGCCTATAGATCTGATTATCATGCACGTGGAGAATATTACATTCGACTTCTATACAAACTTGGCTACTCTCAAACAGATAGCGATGCATTTGCACTTCAACAAATGAATTCAGAGAACACCACTTTTATACAAAGTCCTAAAGATTTCTTGGTACATTGCTTATACAAGGGAGAGGAATGTTCCTATCGCAATTTCACACTTCATTACCATCCTTATCAGTTTGGATGCTTCACTTTTAAATTTGTTAATAGTGCTGTAGGAGAACCTGGTAAAGAAAATGGATTAAGTCTAATTTTAGATTCAGGTATCTTTCCTGCTGACTGGAGGAGATCAGGTAAACCAATTTCAAGATTTAAAGGATTTGTAGTTTCTATGCATAATCCTGATACTCTTCCTGATTTACAAAATAATGCAATTCAAGCTCCCGTTGGCAGTGCATCTGACATAATACTTTCCTCAAAACAGATGGTAACAAAAAATCGTCCGGGTAGGGAATGCCTTGATAGAAGGCCGTGGTCTAATGCTGTTGGTCTTGACAATAAATACATTACCTCAGAAACAGACTGTATAGAGGAACAAATTCAAAACAACGTTCTAAAGGAATGCGGATGTCAGGATCCGGAACGTTACCGAAGGAAAGCTGCCACCGGGTCATCAGTTATTCGACATTCATGTTTGCACTTTCTTACAGAGGCTTATAACAAAGAAGTTGGTGGCAGTTTCCTTGCATTTATCGATTATTTTCATAATCTGGGATATTCTGGAACCGACAAATATATCAATAAAGTGATCATAAATGATACAAAAATAAAACTATTTTATCAAAGGTTCCTTTGCTACTACAAAGGGTTGAAACAACGAGAGCAAATTAGTATAAGATGTCCAACATTTTGCAATTCAACAATTTATGCAATATCATCAAATTCGAATCATTGGCCAACCCTCTATTCTGTGCATGAGACTATTTCAACTCTGTATGAAAAACTCTTTACAAATGAAAATATCAACAAATCGAATATCAGCTCAATGGTATACTTTTATTATACAATGTACCTCCATGAGAGGAATAAAATTTTTAATTCCGATGGAAGCACTAACATGAACAGCAACGAAGCTCAGGTACTTCTTGAATATATGCAAAGCCGATTTACAATGATTAATATCTACACCAAAATGAATCGAATTAACGCTGAAATTGAGGAGGACATTTATGACATTTATGGTTTGCTTTCTGATGTCGGTGGAAGCTTGGGAATGTTTCTTGGGGTTAGTGTACTCACTGCGTATAATGTGATTATAGTTTTTGTCAATAGACTAAAACTATTTCGAGAGCTGATACGTAAGTGAATTTTTATATTGGTAACTTACAGATTCCATTTTTCATTTACAAAGAAACAATACGGCCACTTCTGGACTTTCTACTCCGGATCTCTCTACTTTATTTTTTGGTTGTGATAGCTTTAGTTAGCATTTGCGAGTAATATAGATAAGTAGTATATTTTTATCAAAGTATTACTGTTTTTTTATTATAACTCTTAAACACATCACTTGGCCAGGACCTGCTTTGACAGCGTGAGTGCCTTTTAATAAAAAAACAGGCTTCCAAGTACTTTTTTCACAATAGCTTCTTCTGTTTCTCTTCTTATACAAAATTGGCAAACTTTCTTCACTTCTATGCTTTGATACGAAATATACGTAACGGAATTTTTATATTGGTAACTTACAGATTCCATTTTTCAGTTACAAAGAAACAATACGGCCACTTCTGGACTTTCTACTCTGATTCTCTTTACTTTATTTTTAGGTTGTTATAGCCTTAGCAATAAACTATATAAACATGATCATCAAAAGTGTGAAGTTGTTTAAATAGTACATGTTACAGTTGGTCTATCGGCAAAAACTGACATTTACTGTATTTCTATTTCTTCTATGCAGATTATCTTTATCTTGACACTGCACACAAAAATGTAAACCTTTTCTGAGAAGGTCAAATTATTTGGTTCATCGCAAATTTTCAGAGCATTTTATCAACACTTAGAAATACAAATGAATTAAATAAAAAGAAATTGATAATAATCCGGCCTATATTTCTATACAAAAACAGTTTTATTTAGCCAATGAGAACGCTATTTATAGAACAGAATAAAATTACAATACGATAAATGCTTCATGAGATATTATTATTTTAAATTTATAGAATAAATTAATAGTTCAATGAAAGCCCCAAACAAAAGTGCAATGAAATATTGTCATAGTATATCATCCCAACGATTTGGGATCTACTAAGGTAAAGTGCTGTGCAAAAGTTTAGCAACCCCCATCAAAATCAATCATTGTTTAGATAATATAGAACTATATAGAACTAATAATTAGTCTACAAAAAGCAATTTATCAATATACAAACTGTACTAAAATAAAAGAAAGTCACATAAAAAGTTCACGAATAGTGAATATTTTGTGTGAAGGCCCTGATACAAGACAAGAGGCAATGCGCCGAGGTATTGAATTGAACAGCTTCTGACAGTAATCCACTGTGATATCTTCAACCCAAACATGTCTAATGATGTCGATGAGATCCGGGAGGCTCATAGGCTTTCTCTCCAATACTCGATCTTTCATTGTAATCCCAACAATTTTCGATTAAATTCAAATCTGGTGAGTTGCCAGGCCATCCAGTGAGGAGCTGTAAAGGCTGTTCTTGGAACCATTGAGTGACAATTCGGGCAGTATGGGGAGTGGCTCCATCTTGGTTGGGAAAGATGGCATTTTTGATAACCATACATTGTGGTGCCTTCTCTTGAATGATTTCCAATCTTTTGGCTTTATTAGCTATCCTTACCACAGACATAGGGCCTGCATAAATGGGCTAAATTTGGACATATATGAACTAAGTAAACATTACTGAAATCGTATTGTGTACCAAGATATTGTGAAGTTCATGTTCACCTCAAAAGTGATTTTGGATCTTATAAAATACATTAGCACTTGATTAATGAGTTAAACTAATAGTTTATCGGATGAGTGTTGACAAATAATCGACTCCTCGAGACTATGCAATTAATTCTGACGTTAGTTCGAACGTTATAGTTTGCAATACTACGAAGTTTACGTGAACATTATGCTAGTTTTCGAAATAATTTCCGCATTTTCCTAAGTGAGTGCTATTTTAAAATAAGCTCCCCTAGATTATTGGTTTAAATTTACAACATTAAGAGGCAATTAATGGGAAAAAATCACCACACTATTGGACGCATGTCAGCGATATAAAGCATCAATGAATTAAACGATTGGTCATTCATTAAGTTTTAGCAGGATTTTCGGAAGCCCTACCTCTAACATTATTAATATATTCTACTGTGTTTGTTTTATATATTAGGCAATGTATATTTATTTATTCAGAATATATTAATTGTTCTAAGAAAGCTTTGTTAGTAAAACTAATTTTCTTTTTCATTTTTGGAAAACTAAATTCAATTGTAGTATAATACTATTCATAAAAATCGATGTTTACATGAAAAACAGTTATTTTTTAAGATTTTATCGCATCACTTTGTAATCAAAACGCAAATATTATGTGTTGTTTATTCTTAGATCTTGACATTTACTCACCACTGTTTTTAGTATTTGTTATAAATTTTCATTTGTGTACATATGAGACTAAAAGAAAATGTAGTTGATTTGATTCACATATTTCTGTTAAAACAATAATGTGGTAATATATTAGATTTGCACCAAATGGCTTTTTGTTTTCATTTAAACACAAGTGAAATGTTAGGAGCCCAAATTCTACCAAATTTTGAAAAACTACATTTTCAAAATTTAGAATTATTTCGCCGGTCTTATCATGTTATCATTGTCAAGGTTGTGCTACGAGAAGCAGACCAAGTGGTTATGTACTTTTGTAATTTTATAAGAAGATATAATTTACTTGTGCATTATAAATATCGTTTTAGAAAGTAAATATCAGGAACATGTTTCAAAATCAATTCTACCATTAAGCTGTCCAAAGTGTTACAGATCTTTTGTTTCAAAATATCGTAGATAAATAACATTTGAAAGGGCGTTACATTTATTTACCAAGATAATGAATTTGGATGGTCCACTTTTATTTCAAAAGATACATATACATATCTAGTTGTTATAACTGTTTTAGAAAATGTATTAACTCAAAATAAAACACAAATTGTGAAAGTTTCAAGACATTAATTAAATTACCTACTTGAAGCTTTTCTATGCAAGAATAGTTGGGGGATAATTATGAAAGTTCGCCATCTCCTTGAATTGAGTCAACACCGGGTGAAGATCTGATGACCCACACAAACTGTATATAATTCAACTCAGCCACTGAAGAAGAGTCCTGTCTTCTGACAGCTTTAGTAACAGTTTAATTGGTAAGAGACAGTTTCCTTTCCTTAATGGAAAGATCTTTCCTCATTTGTGACATGTTACTGGCTGTTTTTGTAGATAAATTGATTACAAAGATTACCTAATTTGTATCTTGCCGCTATGATATTCTGCTTCATCCTGAGCTTTAAGAAATCCCAACAATGTTTAATTCCTATATAAAAACCAATGGTCCTTTTGATGTTGTATTCTCAATGTATTGTGATTATATATTAAATTGTTATTGACAAAACACACCTAAATCAATTTCTTATGCTATTTATCAAATGTAGAATAAATCTTTACTGCAGAAAACAAAAATAAAAACAAAAAACAAAACCAGTCAAGCCTTCGACAGTATT
>JAUYWI010119060.1:0-10428 GCA_034780595.1 Parotoplana pacifica
TGAAGAAATAAATTTAATTAATGAAATTTTACTGGTATTTTTACAGGCGGTCGAATTCAGCGGTATGGCCTATATTTTAATTTACATAGAAGGTTTAGTAATTAGCTTGAAAGAATTTCTAGTATATAACATATTTAATAAAATGTAATTTAACAGCTAGCCATATGCCTCCTGATGCATAAAAATAACTACACATTTAAAAAAAAATTAAAAACTGTCTTTCTTTCAAACTAAGTCAAGTTGAATTAACAAATTAAGGTAAAATTAAGATAATTTAAAAATCACAGAAAAAGTTAAATAATTGGCAATATCGCACTTTTGTTCAAGTAAAGTGTATCGTTGTGTTGAAATTAAGCTAAAAATAAACATGGAAATTATTTCATATTATCTGCAATAATAAAGGGCTATCCTACTTACTACATAACTGACTTAATACATTTAAAAGATTATTATTTTTCGGGTTTTAATTTTGACACATTTAATTTTGTGACAATTTGTTGTCAATGAGTTTACTACAGAAGTGCCTACTTATTTTTAAAAGAATATTTATGCCAACCTAGTTTTGATACGAACAAATTAAAGGTCATAGTTTTGATACGAACAAATTAAAGGTCATAAATTAAATCACAGAGAAAGTCCCATTCGACGTACCTGTTGAAGATTCAGCATTGTTTTCAGATTTTCTGAATCTGAAAAAAGAATATATTTTAATCAGTAGCAAGGGGTCGACTTTTGTCTTCAAAAATCGTACTTTTCATGCTCATCCAGTTGGCCAATTGTTTACGGTGTTGCCTTCTGATGTTGGTGTTTTTATAAAACAACAAATACTTATATTATTTTGTAAAAATTAGATTAATCCTATACTACTTACAAGTAATATATATATGTATGTCAAAATTATATATATATATATAATTTTGACATAAATAACAGAAAATATTTTTACAGAAAACCATTTCCTGTAAATGTAATACCATACTAATTTTTGTAAATGCTTATTACATCATTAGAAGGCGATACTGTAAATTATAGACCAATTGGATGTAAAAGGAAAAACAAATTTTGTTTAAAGATAAGAAATTAACACAGGAACGTTTACTTTTGGATGATTTTTAGTAGGATTTTTAAAACTTTTAGTATGTCATTTAGAACACTAATTGTGAGATGTCTAAACAATTGACAAATCCTGTGAAGCATTTAGTTTGAGGTTGGACCTATAATGACTGCATTAATGATAAAATTAATTTAGTGACATTTAAAAAATTGTAAAATGATACATAGGCTTAGTCCTCTTTGTCATCAATAAAATGTTGGAGATTTGGTTCTTCGTGCAGTTACTTCGTCGGTTAATGAGGACGACCTACTGATCAAACAACAAAATCAAATGTTTGGAAAATCAATGTCTCATCTAGCTATCTTCCTATTTCTGAATTCTGTCAAGTACCTAGATTCCTATAGTAGGTGGTGGTGCATAATATTCACCTTGTCAAGGAACTGTGCCTGTTTATTTTCAACGGAGAAGACTATTTGTAACTTACATGTGTTTTTAAGTGATGGCCTACACTGTTAGGCAAAAGCTACCATATCAACTATCCGTTTTGGTTCGTATCAACTGTTGGTTTGTTTTCCAAAAGAAGATGAATAATTATTCGATAGACCAAATATACTGCAATTGGAATTCAAACTAACCGTTGCTACGAACCATATGGATGAAATCGTAGATTTTGTCTAAGAGTGTATTAGTATTTGTTCTAACTAAAAAAAACACGTTTTTGGTAGACTCATAGTATACTGACTTAATAAATAAATAGAAGACTTCACAAATACGTAAACTGCCACTACACAAGTTGGGTAATTGAATCCCATAACTTTTGTATTGTTAACAATAAAAATTCAACTTACTTTGTTTCAATTTTCTCTATTTTAAATTGTTCCTAAAATTAATAATTGAAAACTTAGTGGTTTGTATATTTCTTATTGAACTCACTAGGGCCTTGAATATGAAATAGAATACAGACTTAAAAGTCACCCAAACAAATAATGTGGCCACCAAATACCAAATTACACATGGTGATAGCTTACTCTTCGTTTGTTCAATGTGATGTCTTCCGGTTCGTCAGGAATTATCAGATCGATGAAATTTTGTAGAACATAAATTCCATTCT
The DNA here is from genome assembly GCA_034780595.1 of Parotoplana pacifica. NCBI lineage: Eukaryota > Metazoa > Platyhelminthes > Proseriata > Otoplanidae > Parotoplana > Parotoplana pacifica. The sequence continues at coordinate 2,166 of JAUYWI010119060.1, forward strand.
AAAGTTAAGAAATGAAATGAAAGGAATTGAAAGGAAAGGAAAGAAAAAGAAAAGAAAGGAAAGGAAATTACAAATTACAAAAATAACTTACTTCAATTATAATAATGATGAGAAACTTCATTGCTAAACTGTAGTTTTGTCCCCATGCAGAAGTAAAAGTGATTATAAAGGCATTTGTCACGACTCCAACTTTGTTCAGAAAATTTATAATAATCTCCCAAATACCTATAATTTAAATAAGAGTAAAATGCAAGAATTATATTAGACAAAACAACTTTTCTAGCAAAAATAAAAGAAATATTTGGTGGATGTTATCTTAATAAATTTGCTAATATTATAGTTATTATTAGGTAGCAAATTTATTAGTAGCAATTCAATAGAATTCCCTGAACTTTAAAAAAAATTAATTTCTGAACCTTACCAATTCCTGGCACGATTGATGACACCGGTCTTCTGTACATCCATACTAGACGCTTGGAGTCCGTGTAACGATCGAAAAAGTTAGTCAGAAAGGCAATTAAGGGGGCTAATGAAAATGAAGCCGCAAATAGCTGGACAATGGGGGAAAAAATGTAAACAAAATATTACCTAAGAGATATGTGGGTTCTATGTGGTAAACTAGTCACAGCGGAAAATGCTTATTGCTACGTGCATCTTGGACTAAATTGTGGTACACAGCCTTGTAAAGATTTGTCACTAGCATTTCTTTGAAATAAAATTAATAATGGAGCAAACCGACCTATGAACCTTGATAACTATGTAGGTTAGGTACTATGAGACACCCCTGCTCTGTCAACATAAATCTCACCATGAGGAATCCATATTGCAAAACCTTCTCAGTGTATTCCAATAGAATAAAATCATCCTGTTGAGGCTTACGCAGTTCCTGCTCAATGTAGCTATTGACGTCCAAAGGTTCGGATGGTGGCGAGTCTGAATCCGTCTTACTCTTGCGCTCTTTCATCTTCTTTTTTATACGCTGGACAATTGTTCTAATTTTGGTAAATCATAAATTTTAAATATAAACAAATATTAAATTGAAAATTATAATGGACACTTATAGAAACTTTTAGACAGGGTTGGCCAACTGCAATTATATATGTTAGCTCAAACTCTTATTTCCTTATGCATAGACTTGAAAATACAGAACCGGTTACAATTATCTAATATTTTCTCTCAAAGCTTTGTGTATTTAAAAAAATGTCGCTTTTGGATATCGACATTCTATGGCCTGTATTACATCCATAGATAACAGGGTTTGAAGTGAACACTAATTAAGTCGACGTACAAATATCGATCTATGTTTAATAAGTATGCTGGAACCACAAAGTTGTATCGATTTTTCCAGAGACATTTATAAATGTCAAATATATCGGTTAATTCGCACAGAATTTCGGTCACTTTCAATTTGCCATTCATTAAGGAAGTGAAATCAGAAAGTAATATTTTTGTCAAAACTCTAACTGGAAACAATCTCAGTTAATGTGCAGAGATATGCGGATATCTTGTCACAAAATGGGATGGTGCTAATATTCCGTCTTTGCGACATATTTAGCGCCTTGCAAAGGAATACCGTGGCAATTTGCTAAGCTCATGGAGGACTGGAATGCCATTATTGCTGCAGATGGTGATTATTTGTAATTAGTTACTGTTAAGACAATCTTTCCATACATTTTGAATTCATTTCTGTTGTTGTAGGTATTAAATGTGAAAGCGTTGTTAATAATTGCAGTGATACACCCTTGTGTACATTTAAATAAATAAACACATTGGCGTAGTTATCCAAAAGCAACGTTTTTGTAAACCCCTACATATTAAACTGCAACTGGGCATTTTTTAACTTTGTTAACCAAATAATTTAACCAAATGATGTCATATATTGTTGGGTTTAAAGCCAACATAATTTTTTGAGGTTTTAATTTCTTAGGTACATATTTGCTTTTAAAATTAATATAGCACAGACAATTTAAGTTATTTTAAAATAATCCAGTTGCTAAATAGAATGCAGAATTTGGAAATGAAGCTAAAATATGTAAACTAAGATTTGATGTCTGTAGAAAATATGTGTTTAATAAACTTTAACAAACTCAAATTTGTGCTGGTAAAATTTGTAAAAATTGTTCCTTATTGAATGAATATTGACCTGCTAGCAACAATTGCATATTATGTAACCATGATGACAAAACATTAAATGTGGTCAAGTATCAATAAAATAGTTTAAAATTTCTGTTTGTTGCTTCGCAATTTAGCGTTTTTAGCAATAAGAGTTTAATAAATCAGTCTAAAATTATAGACCAGCAGTCCCGAACACTTTATTTAAAGTGAATGAGGTACCAATATTGGGGAATATGGAGAATAAGGATGTGTGCCGTGTTCTACTCGCTGCGTGGATCTTCTAGGGCCGTTAGTTTGGAACGCTTCTAACTCTCAAAGCAATTGACTTATAATTCAAGGTATAGACTTCTGTTGATGTTAAAAATAAGTAGAACAATTGGTGTGAATCCTATATTCAATGGAAATCCAATTTTATAAAACAAGCTTGTTAGAAGTATTTTTATTAAAGTTAGTTATTAGAAAGCGTGAAGCTGATTTTAAGTATTTGGATTCAAACAAGACAGGGAATGGGAACTATGAAAAGGATATTCGTGCGAGGATAGCGAAGGAGAAAAATAGATCCCTTGAACTGGTAAAAATCTGGAAAGATATAAACGCATCCGGAGGGAGGTACAGATGTGGGTTGTTTGTTCTCTGGTGTGCCCTGGCGATTCTGACATACGGCGCCGAAGCTCGGACGCTGAAAGAAGCAGATAGCAGACGAGTTAATGCAGCCAAATTACGGGGTTCTCAGACGGGTTCTTCGCATCAACTGGTAGAACAGGCGTACAAATATTAGGTTTATTGGGGGGCAAGGCCGCAGCTGATGCAAATGGTGAAGACTAAGAAGCTCGTTGGACTGCATCCAGGGCGGCGTAGAAGAGGGAGACTTCGTAGACAGTATTCGGACAACGTCAAGACTTGCCAGGGAACGAGCTTAACCGGTGAAATTTGGCTGATAGAAGACTGTCACAAATTGAGGCAATTCTACTGCGCGGAGTGAGGACTGCTAGCCTCGTTGCGAGGATGATGCTGCCTGACGAACTGACTTGGGAGTAGTACCATAATTTTAATAAAAATAACACTAATTATATTTAAGAAAACACTTTTCCCATGGAAGTAGAACCACACCATTTACTTGTGGCATCAGCAGAAGTCAGTTCCTTGGATTTTAGGCCAATTGCACAACATTGCATTTAACATTAAGAGGCCCGATCTAATGACCCTTGTCGGCCCATGCAGCGGGTAGAACATGGCAGACGTCCATATTCGAATATCTTAAGTCAAGTCCTAATTGAACAGTACCTCAATATTGGTGTCTTACTTGAGTAAAGTGCCCTGGGCTGCCGGTCTATATAATCAAGATGCCATTGGTTGGCTGGCTATTACATAGGTAATTTGGTAATTTCTAATTATTTATATTTTTGAAAGGGGCAACTTACGGTACTACGACGTCTTTGATCAATCGGATGAAAGGTTTCATAATCATAATGACAAGAAGTTGAAATGACAGTTGTGACATGCAGTTGTTACTGCTGCCACAGCTATCAACATAGATTTCTCCAAGGCCAAACATGCCATTTGTCCCGAAATTAGACTAAAATATAATTTTTTTTTAAATACAAATTACAAAACAATAATGTTAAATAAAAAAAACGATATCTGACGCACTATCTAATATGTAAATAAAAGCAAAAATAGAGGAACCAAATATATTTCGGCTTATAACCTTCGCTAGTGGTTACAGAATAAAAACAACATCAAACATAGAACAACAGATTTAAAAATTTGAATTCAACAGAAATATTAATAGATATAAACATAGTTCGTTGAAAATAATAGATAACAGATGAAACAATGTTTTAAAAAAGTAAAGAAAATCGGAAGTAAGTGGTGTGTATAACGAGAAGGTTAGAAAATGTTAAAATGTCAAAGAATGTCTCTAAGGGCTCATAGACACTGTGATGACTGTCTCGACATGGGCATTGAATCCTGTGTAGATTTTTTGATTTTCTTAAAGAAACTTTGATTTCTAAACTTAATTTAATCTTCCCACATTACCCCATCTTCCCATTACTGCTCACTTTTTTTACCTCAACATTCCTAAACAACTTTTTTAATTTGTGGGCTTTAATTTTTTTACAGTTAAACCTTTTGTTTCATCTTATCTCACTTCTAAATCTAAACTTACCTGGATTTCTCGCCTTAAAACTTCTATTCATGCTGGTTTTAATAATCCTCTCTGTTCTAAATCCAGTCTTCCTCTTATTATTCTTTATTCTACATACTTCTAAGTGCTCTACTCTTTACAAGCTCAAATCCCGTTGTTTGGAAATCTTCAACACTACTATTGTTCCTTCTCATATCAACCATCCTTCTTTGCCATGCTAACATTTCCTAACGCTTCTTTTTATACACATCTTTACTTTTTTAACATTGTTTAATTTTTATTCTATTTTTTTCAACGAACTATGTTTACATCTATTAATTCTTCAGTTGAATTCAAATTTTTAAATCTATTGTTCTATGTTAATGGCGTTTTGTTTATTCAGTACCCACTGTCAAAGGCTAAAAGCCGAAATATATGTGGTTCCTCTATTTTTGCTTTTATTTACAAAGATTGTATATCAGAGATCTTTTTTAATTTAACAGGCTTTCCTATATATATTTTCTGCAAATCTTCTTCTGCAACTATAGCATTGTTTCCTCTCTTTTATGCTTTTATATGAAATATACGAAAATTGTAAATTGCTCAGGCTGTGATTATGCCTGGCTGATGAAGACTAACAAGGCCGGAACAGCTGTCCTGGGCTATCAGCGAGTAATAAGTAATATATTTTTATCAACAGTAAATCTGTTTTTCAGTATTACTTTTATAATCTTAAATTGCATCGATAGATTTATTCAGTCCTGAAGTGTTTCGTGACAAGATCAGGCACATCTGAATGGTGTTTTATTCAATTTTTAAATTTACAAAAGATGGAAAGAACGTTTTCACATATTAAAATAGTGATGTTTTTCTGTTATGGGGTAGATTGTCAGTAAAAATTGATTTTTTAAAATAAAATTTAAAAACTTTATGATTTAATTAGGTATCTAAATTTATAGATTAAGCCTAAGCTATCTTTTATGAGACGTCATTAAAAGGAATCCATCCATCCACTCTCTAAAAACTTTAGCAGGGTAGCGTAATCACAAAATCTAATTCACTTACGCCTTTAAAAAAAGCAATATAAAACAGTGAAGCATAATTGTTACAAAATTCAAAAGCAAATAATTTTATAATCAGAGCATCATCATAGGCAGTTTGGGTTCGATGATTTTCTAAAATAAAAATAATACACTAAAATGAAATATATAAAAGATAGGTAATTAAATATTAAGTTAAAAGTACTTATACATACCCCATTCAGTAAGACGATATGCCATAATTCCATAAATCTGAAACAAAGCAATTGCAATTGAGGACATTATAATAAGCGTATTATAAAATTCTTTTTTATTTCTAAATAAACAAAAATGAACTGTGTGAATTGATTGGATATTAAAACACCAAAAACTGCTTCACCTTGGCAAAATTGTAACATCCACTTTTTATTATTACGCTTATCACAAAATTCTAACATCCACTGTCTTTTTATTATTACTCGTATTACAAAATTGTAACAACTACTGCTTTTGCAAGAGATATTCCCCTAGAAGAATGTTAAATTGTTTGCTCTTAAGAAGTGATAAGAGTAACAATAAAAAACATGTATACTTTGATAAAAAATATATTACTTATATAGCCGGCTATGTTACTCTGTAATCATATCCCGAGACAGCTGTTTTGGCATATATTAGACCTCATCAGCTAGGCATAATCACAGCTCGAGCAATATAAAATGTTCGTATATTTCATATCAAAGTATAAAATAGAGAAAAACTGCTTAAGTAGAGAGAATATAGGAAAAAAACAGAAACAAATTGGAAAGCCTGTTTTTCCTGGTTTTTGACCTAATTGTAATTAAAATAATATTGGTACTATCGGAAAGATTTGTCCGTTTATATAAAGTGAAAAGTCTTAATAATTTATTAAAACTGGGCATTAATGTTAACAAAAAACATAACTTTTACAATAGCAAAGCACATGTAAGAATAGAGTTAAATTAGTAATATAAATAAATTACTCAAAGTCATTCAAAATAATCACCATCAGCGTCGACACATCTTGTCCATCTTGCTGGTAACATTGCCAAAGAAACTTTCATTTTTATCCCTCAACCAGTCATTAACAGAATTAGCGAGTTCATTGTGATTTAATAAATTTGAGTCTGCGAAGTGTGCCTCTATGAAGAAAAGGTAGTAATCACTTGGAGTAAGATCAGGAGAATATGGAGGATGGGGTATACAAAACAAATTGAAATTGTTCAACTTTCTGAAGTAGCTCTTGCAGTATGAGAACGACCATTAGCCATTAGCAATTGTTTTCCATGATTTCAGATCGCCTTCATCTCATTCAGTAAATCACTGTGAACAACGCCGCCGGTGTCAAGAATTTTGTGGCATTCTTGGTTCTAGATATACCATCCTGCCCAAAAATTCGTCTACTAGTAGGTGCCTTCATTTTTCTATATGATTGAGTTCTCATCAACTGTAATTAGCCTTCGTAAAGATTAGTTAGCTCCTTGTTTCCCTAAGTGAGGGCATGAGGTACCCATTTACAAGACAAGTTACGTAGGCAAATCCGGAAAACACACACATACTACTGAACATAAATCTATAAATAGTTTTATTGTACAAACTGGACAACACTTTGCGATAGCACCTATTTATATAAACAAATACATTTCTGGATCACGCCCTGTACTTTAGACCAATTGGATATACTCGAAAAATCCATTTTTTGTGATAGGAATTTAACATCTGAACGATAAGTTAATTGCAAATTTTTCCATTTCCTATGAAAATATTTTATATCTTTGCCATCTTTTTATAAGATGTAAATATGTATAACAAATATGCAAAAATGAATGTTACAATTTTTGCTAAGGTTAATACAAAATTTAATTGGACTAGAATGAAAGAATTCTACGATGGAAGCGATATAATGAATGAAGTTAAGACCAACTATCTTTCAAATGTTTCGAAAGATGCAATTTTGTCTAGTGAAAACGCCATCACGTACTTTGCCCAAAATTATAATTGCTGTTGCATTCATGATTGAAGACAAAACCATATTAAGAAGAAGGCATTGAGTACTGGAAACTTTGGGACATATGTTGACAGTTATAAAGACTCGATAGAAAATCACACCGGCCACTGCGATGAGGACTATACAAATCTAAAAGAAGAAGAAAAAATAATATCTCACCTATTTATCTAATATCTAACAGTGAAGAAATAATAAATTATCACTTACCATTACTAGTAAAACAATTCCGGAGATTGCGAATTTTAAACCTTTTCTTTTGTTTGAATAATAAGGCGTCAGTAATTCTGTATTTACCTTGTCCTAAACAAAATGTCATATTAATATACCCAAGTGTAATGCTATTTCGGTTCACTAGATATAATTGTTTTTTGTAATACATGTAGCATGTCTTGCTGAAATAAACTTAAACCGAAAATTTCAAACACTATTTTCAACATTAAATAATTTAAAAAAATATTTATTGCTATGTTACTTTTACATAATTGCAAATATCATAATTAGTTTGCAAAACGACTAAATATTATTTGTAAGATTATAATTAGTAATTTTAATAAATATTGGTAGTCAAAGAAGGAAAATACGTGACCGAGATGGTTAGAATCAAAAAATCTATTTCAGGTGAGAATATGTACACTCTTTATCAGCTTTTAACAGATAATTTGTCTATTTAAACTCAAAAGCGTATTGTCAATTTGAGTACCAACTATTTTTTGTAGACAATTCGTGGGAGCCGGTTCGACCTTGCTAGGCATACCCAAACCTGTCAATGCACAGCAGTTGGCAGTTTGATAGTTGGTACTCAAATGGACATATTGCGTTTGAGTTTAAATAGCAAATTATCTGTTCAAAGCTGATACGGCATATATTGGTGAAATACAAACTACCTTTTAAAATTATTATATTTCACTCATTTTGCGTCACTCCTCTCAACCAGCTGCATGTGAATACTTCATTTCTTTTCATATTTTAAAGACG